>OY294015.1:27735923-27850923 GCA_958510785.1 Exephanes ischioxanthus
AATTTGATAATTCGGAATAGTTGGATAATTGGAATAATTTGAGGAGTTCAATGTATTCGAGTAATTGGAATAATTTGAATAGCTCAATATATTCGAATAGTTGGAATAATTTGAATAGCTCAATATATTCGAATAATTGGAACAATTTGAATAGCTCAATATATTCGAAAAATTCGAATAATTTGAATAGTTCAATATATTCAAAAAATTTGAATAATTTGAATAGTTCAATATATTCGAAAAATTGGAATAATTTGAATAGTTCAATATAGTGAAAAAATTGGAATAATTTGAATAGTTCAATATATTCGAAAAATTGGAATAATTTGAATAGTTTATTCAAATTATTCCAATTATATTCGAATAATTGGAATTATTTGAATAGTTCAATATATTCGAGAAATCGGAATAATTTGAATAGTTCAATATATTCAAAAAATTTGAATAATTTGAATAGTTTATTATATTTGAATAATTGGAATAATTTGAATAGTTCAATATATTCGAAAAATTGGAATAATTTGAATAGTTCAATATAGTCAAAAAATTGGAATAATTTGAATAGTTCAATATATTCAAAAAATTGGAATAATTTGAATAGTTCAATATATTCCAAAAATTGGAATAATTTGAATAGTTCAATATATTCCAAAAATTGGAATAATTTGAACAGTTTATTATATTCGAATAATTGGAATAATTTGAATAGTTCAATATATTCCAAAAATTTGAATAATTTGAATAGTTCAATATATTCGAATAATTGAAATAATTTGAATAGTTCAATATATTCGAATAATTGAAATAATTTGAATAGTTCAATATATTCGAATAATTGAAATAATTCGAATAGTTCATTATATTCGAATAACAAACTTGAGAGACTCAAGTTTGAGACAATGAAACGCCGCTGGACATTTATGAGCTCAAACATGATCAAAATACATAAGCAAAAATTTGACTTTGAGAAATTCAAGTTTGAGCCAACGCGAAAACATTGGTTATTCTTGACAAAAGTCTTCGTTGGTTGGTTTGGTTTGTTAAACTTTGTTGGAAATTGGGCAAAATTTAGCTTTGAGAAATTCTAGTCTCAAACAATGACCAGGCGACTCTGGCTGAAATGTAATATCTATCTCGGCTCGAACTTAGAAATTATGCACGCCAAGATAAAAAAATAAAAAAGAGGTTTTCTCAATTTTTTACGGAGAATGAGAATCCACGATTTTTTGGCAAGCTTTTATTTTTCATGATACTGACCTATTGCAAAACCACACTCTGACGACCTCCTTCTCCATCGCGAGACTGTCGGCGAGTATCGTTATCTCCTCGGACGTCGGTTTTGGATTTTGTACGAACGCCTTCTCGAGCGCGACTCTGACACTCGTCTCAATCGAGGTCCTCTTCTTGCGCCGTCTTCCTATCGCCTCCGGCGTCGTCAGCGGATTCGACAGGGAGTTCGGATTGTTCAACGAGTTGTCCGCATCCTCGAGCCACTTTTGCAACAGCGGCTTAAGCTTGCACATGTTCTTGAACGACAGATTCAGAGCTTCGAACCTTCGGACGCAAAAAGAAAATATCGTTAAAAATCGAATATCACAAATCGTCGTTTTTATATTTTTTGTTCTCATATTTTTTTTTATGTTTTTACATTTTTGGCTTTCTTGTGGTCATTTTTTTTCCCCCCTTTTCTTTAAATGTTTGGATTCTTTTTTTTTTATGGGTTTCATAATTTTTCATTTTCCTGTTTTCCGCGTTTATATTTTTTTTCACTGTCATTCAAATTTACATTAATTTTCAAAAAAATTTCAAAATTTTTCTTTTTTAGTTTATTTGTTTTCGTTGCTTTTTTTTCCATAGTTTTCAAAATTGTGGCGTCTTTTCAACAATTTCATACTTTTAATTTTCTTCATTCTTGTTGATTACTCCATTTTTTTTTTGTTTTTTTTTTTAGACATTTTTCAATTTTTTTTTACACGAAGAAAAAAAATCCACCATTTTGAATTTTTGAAACTCTCACCTAGAAATCTTCGTCTGGGAGAAATCAGCGCCGTAAATTATTTTCTTAACGTTATTTTTTTCCGCCTTTCCTTAAAATGTTTACATTATTTTATTTACCGATTTTGCAAAATTTCACGCTCTCAGTATTCTGCGTTTGTGTTTCTTTTCACCGTTATTAAAAATTTACATTTTTTTTTGCCATTTTTCAAAAATGTATTTAAAAAAAAAATTCATTCGCCTTTGTTTTTTTTTTTCCATGGTTTTTCAAAATAGTGACGTTTTTTCGACAATTTCACATGTATTATTTTCATCATTTTTTTTTCTCGATAATTCCATTGTTTTTCAAAATTTCAAAATTTTTCATTTTTTCGTAGATTTTTTTGTGCCATTTTTCAATTTTTGGAAAATCCATAATTTATGGAAAAATCCATATTATGGAAATATGGAAATAATATGAAAAAATCCAAAATTATGGAAAAATGGAAATAATATGAAAAAATCCAAAATTATGGAAAAATCCATAATTTAGAATTTTTCAAAAATCTCACCTCGAAATCGTCGTCTGGGAGAAATCGTTGCCGTAAAGCTTTCCCATCGCGAGGCCAACGTCGCCCTGCGTAAAGCCGAGCTTTATGCGTCTCTGTTTGAAGGTTTTCGCGAACTGCTCGAGCTCCTCGAGATCGGTCGTCTCCTCCGGCGATGGTTCCAGTCTCGTGGGCGGCGGTTTAACTGCAGGCGGTGTGCCAGGTGGCGGAGGTGATCTTTGCTGGGTCACGTTTCTCCCCACAAGTCCGCCGCCACCCTGAAGGGCCTGTTGCTTCTGAAGCGCTTGGAGCTGCTGAGCGGCTTGCGCCACTGCCTGTTGTACCTGGCGAAACGAATGGAAAAAATTGAGTATTTTTTATTTGGTCCCAAGGCACGTGATTTCTTACGGGCAAATTAATTTTTTTTCTAAGTGCATTTTTTTTTTTTTTTTTTTTTTTTCAGGAGGTATCTGGAAGTTACAAAATTAGCGGGCATTTGACGATCATACCTGCACGGACTGCGAGCGCGAATGACTGGTTCTCTGAGGGTAGCCACCGCCCTGCAACAGCCCCTGCAAGATGTCGACATTTTTTTTTTTTTTTTTTTTTTCAGTTCATGCTTGGATGTAGAAAGATATATTTTTTTTTTTATAGATTTTTAATATCAATATGTGGATATCGATATTGTTTGATATATTTTTTTTTATATCAATATTTGGATATCGATAGATATTTTTTGATAATTTTTTAATATCAATATTTGGATATCGAAAGACATTATTTGATAATTTTTTAATATCAATATTTGAATATCGAAAGATATTTGTTGATATCTGTTTAATATCAATATTTGGATATCGAAAGACATTTTTTGATAATTTTCTAATATCAATATTTGGTTATCGGAAGACATTTTTTGATAATTTTTTAATATCAATATTTGGATATCGAAAGACATTTTTTGGTAATTTTTTAATATCAATATTTGGATATCGGAAGACGTTTTTTGATAATTTTTTAATATCAATATTTGGATATCGAAAGACATTTTTTGATAATTTTTTAATATCAATATTTGGATATCGAAAGACATTGTTTGATAATTTTTTAATATCAATATTTGGATATCGAAAGACATTTTTTGATAATTTTTTAATATCAATATTTGGATATCGAAAGATATTTTTTGATCATTTTTTAATATCAATATTTGGATATCGATAGATATTTTTTGATAATTTTTTAATATCAATATTTCGATATCGAAAGACATTTTTTGATAATTTTTTTAATATCAATATTTGGATATCGAAAGATATTTTTTGATATCTTTTTAATATCAATACTTGGATATCGAAAGATATTTTTTTATATCTTTTTAATATCAATATTTGGATATCGAAAGATATTTTTTGATAATTTTTTAATATCAATATTTGAATATCGAAAGACATTTTTTGACAATTTTTTAATATCAATTTTTGGATATCGAAAGATATTTTTTGATAATTTTTTAATATCGATATTTGGATATCGAAAGACATTTTTTGATAATTTTTTAATATCGATATTTGGATATCGAAAGACATTTTTTGATAATTTTTTAATATCAATATTTGGATATCGAAAGACATTTTTTGATAATTTTTTAATATCAATATTTGGATATCGAAAGATATTTTTTTATATCTTTTTAATATCAATATTTGGATATCGAACGATATTTTTTTATATCTTTTTAATATGAATATTTGGATATTGAACGATATTTTTAATATCTTTTTAATATCAACATTTGGATATCGAAAGAAATTTTTTGATAATTTTTTAATATCAATATTTAAATATCGAAAGACATTTTTTGATAATTTTTTAATATCAATATTTGGATATCGAAAGCTATTTTCACATATTTTTTAGAACAGTAATATTTTCATTCCACAAGACATTTTTTAATATTTATTTTTTTATTTTTCTTACTAATGTTTTATCACAAAATCCGAAAAGCCTTCGCACATCCGCGCGGTAAAACCTGCCCGACCCCCTTCGGTCGGCCCTTTTCGGTGTCAACTTTAAATACCGCTAAACGGATTCAAAAGGATTGAAAAAAAAAACACGCAGTCGCGTGTCAGTCGAGGACCGGAAGGGCAGGTAAGGGACTTGCGGTTTGACGAAGTACACGCGCGCGAATCGATTAAATTTCACCCCTTTTTTATGCGCGCTTATGAAGCTCTTTTCCCTACGGCAAGCCACCCTTTCGGCTCCGAAGGGTGTCTTCGAAATGTCGCGTGCCTCTTCGCCGACAATTTTCATCCCCCCATTTTTTTTTTTTTTTTTACATACACTTGACGCGGTTTTAGATGAGGTGCACCCTTTTTCACTCTCCATAAAGGGTCTGAATCTATTATTTTGTCGAACCTACCTGAGCCTATCGATTAACAAATAGTACAAATCTAAGGGTGAGTTCTCCACTCTGGGACGTCGAAGGCAAAGAAACGTCGACACGCGTCGCAAGAACCCTTTTTTTTTAAGGGTCGATCGCGTGCCGGAAAGAAAAGATAGCGCAAGGTGCGCAAGTGTTTTGGCTTCAGTGTCGAAACATCGAACGAAAGTCTAAGATATTTTTTTTTTTTTTAATTCCAATGAGTTCATTTTTAATAAAAGATGGGAATTGTCAAATAATAATTATTTTTTATAATTTTTTTTATTGGAAATTTTCATGAAAATTGAAACTTTAAGAACTTGTCCTCCATTTAATTTTAGATTTTTTTGAAAATACTTTCGATAGTTAAATACAATTTTTTTTCTTTTTTTTTCACCGGAGAAATGTTGACTTCTAATGAAAAATATGAAAAATGAAATTAAAATGAACTTTTTCAAATTTCAAATCTCCATGAAAATAAATTTTTTTATTCAATTAAATTATTTTTAATAGAATATGAGAATTTTGCAATAATACAATTTTCATCCCCCCATTTTTTTTTTTTTTTTTTTTTTTACATACACTTGACGCGGTTTTAGATGAGGTGCACCCTTTTTCACTCTCCATAAAGGGTCTGAATCTATTATTTTGTCGAATCTACCTGAGCCTATCGATTAACAAATAGTACAAATCTAAGGGTGAGTTCTCCACTCTGGGACGTCGAAGGCAAAGAAACGTCGACACGCGTCGCAAGAACCCTTTTTTTTTAAGGGTCGATCGCGTGCCGGAAAGAAAAGATAGCGCAAGGTGCGCAAGTGTTTTGGCTTCAATGTCGAAACATCGAACGAAAGTCTAAGATATTTTTTTTTTTTTTAATTCCAATGAGTTCATTTTTAATAAAAGATGGGAATTGTCAAATAATAATTATTTTTTATAATTTTTTTTATTGGAAATTTTCATGAAAATTGAAACTTTAAGAACTTGTCCTCCATTTAATTTTAGATTTTTTTGAAAATACTTTCGATAGTTAAATACAATTTTTTTTCTTTTTTTTTCACCGGAGAAATGTTGACTTTTAATGAAAAATATGAAAAATGAAATTAAAATGAACTATTTCAAATTTCAAATCTCCATGAAAATCTAAATTTTTATTCAATTAAATTATTTTTGATAGAATATGAGAATTATGCAATAATAATGATTTTTTTTTTATTATAAATTTTCATGAAAATTGAAACTGTAGTAATTTGTCGCGCATTTACTTTTTGAATATTGAATGTAAATTTGAATTTTTGCTTTCACCTGACGGAGGTTGACTTTTAATGGAAAATATGAAAAATTTAAATAAAAAATAAGCTTTTTTTCGAAATTGCAAATTTCCATAAAAATCGAAATTCGCGCTACGGTTTGATTTTGAATTGTATTAATATGAGATTGACAATAATGGATGATGAAAATGTCGATCACATTTTCGTGTGATTACGACACACTACCAGACCGATAGCGTGACGATTTTTCTCACAAACTGTTTAGTTCTGTCATCGATAAAAATATGTTATTATTTTTCGATCTTCTGCCTTATTAATCGATAAGGCTGATAGACTGATTAACGGAAGCGATTAGATAACAATTCTTCAATCGGCGCCGATCCGAGTCACATATTTTAATTTTATCGGATTAAGAAATGCGCGACTCACGTCTGATTTTGTAACCCTGACACAATTTCTCACCAGAGCGATAAGAACGCTCGCGAAGTGTGCGCAAAAATAAATAAATTTAAATTTTTTAGAAAGAATTTTTTTTTTATTAAAAAGAAGAAGAGCAGATTGATTATTATGATGATTTTCTTAAAGTAGAAATTACGCTTTTTTATTTCTCTTATTGCAAACAAAAACAATTCTTGCCGCACGCTAAGTAAAAAAAAAAAAAAAATGGTGCTAAGTTGTTATCGTGAAACGCAATAAATTTACCGACTTTCAAGAAATTCTTAGAAATTTTTATTCCTAAATCAAGTCGGATAAAAAAATAATATATATTTTCCGTTAAACGATTTATTTTTCAAGTCGTGCTCAATTGTCACGCCTTTGTTTATTTATTGTTCACTTCGGAAATAAAAAAAAAATCTTACTCCATAGCGAAAAAAAATACAACAATTTTTTCCACCGAATAAAAAACTTCTGCCAAATTCTTAAGCTCAGCTCTTTCTTTTCATTTATTTTTTTACTTCAGAAGTCAAAAAAAAGTCTTTTTTCCCATAGTAAAAAAAAACAACAATTTATCCACCAAATAAAAAAATTCCGCCAAATTCTTAAACACGAATCACGATACATTCGCCTCCTGTAAGACCCCCAAAAATATTTGTCTTTTGAAACTCTCCCTCCATTATAATCCATTATATTTCATTTATTTATTTTTTCACTTCAGAAGTAAAAAAAGAAATCTTCCTCCCACAGCAAAAAAAAAAAAAAAAACTATTTTTTCTACAAAAAAAAAAAACTCCGAAAAATTCGTAATCACGAATCGCGATAAATTCGCCTCCTGAAAGATCCCCAAAAATGTTTGTCTTTTGAAACTCTCCCTCCATTAAAATCCATTATATTTCATTTATTTATTTTTTCACTTGAGAAGTAAAAAAAAAAAATCTTTCTCCCACAGCAAAAAAAAAAAAAAAACAATTTTTTCTACAAAAACAAAAAACTCTGAAAAATTCCTAATCACGAATCGCGATAAATTCGCCTCCTGTAAGACCCCCAAAAATGTTTGTCTTTTGAAACTCTCCCTCCATTATAATCCATTATATTTCATTTATTTATTTTTTCACTTCAGAAGTAAAAAAAAAATCTTTCTCCCACAGCAAAAAAAAAGAAAAAAAAAAAACAATTTTTTTCTACCAAAAAAAAACTCCGAAAAATTCGTAATCACAAATCGCGATAAATTCGCCTCCTGAAAGATCCCCAAAAATATTTGTCTTTTGAAACTCTCCCTCCATTATAATCCATTATATTTCATTTATTTATTTTTTCACTTCAGAAGTAAAAAAAAAATCTTTCTCCCACAGCAAAAAAAAAGAAAAAAAAAAAACAATTTTTTTCTACCAAAAAAAAACTCCAAAAAATTCGTAATCACAAATCGCGATAAATTCGCCTCCTGAAAGATCCCCAAAAATATTTGTCTTTTGAAACTCTCCCTCTATTATAATCCATTATATTTCATTTATTTATTTTTTCACTTCAGAAGTAAAAAAAAAATCTTTCTCCCACAGCAAAAAAAAAAAAACAATTTTTTCAAAAAAAAAAAAAACTCCGAAAAATTCGTAATCACAAATCGCGATAAATTCGCCTCCTGAAAGATCCCCAAAAATGTTTGTCTTTTGAACTTCCCCCTCCATTATAATCCATTATATTTCATTTATTTATTTTTTCACTTCAGAAGTAAAAAAAAAATCTTTCTCCCACAGCAAAAAAAAAAAAAACAATTTTTTCTACAAAAAAAAAACTCCGAAAAATTCGTAATCACAAATCGCGATAAATTCGCCTCCTGAAAGATCCCCAAAAAATGTTTGTCTTTTGAACTTCCCCCTCCATTATAATCCCCTTACGCTCCGCATTATGTCACTCCTAGTCGGCGATCTTCGTCGAGATTTCTTTTTATTGATATCTCCGGCGCGTGTCGAAAGGCTTTCTCGACGTGACATTACAATAGTTATACGCGCGACGCGGCCGTACCGAGGGTCGAAGAAAAAAAATATATATATATATACTCAGGGTGTATCGAATGAAGAAATTAAACGTCCGTTCCGGAAGACGCGCCACGGGCGAGGGATTACGATCGAACCCTTTTACGATCGCGTGTGTCGTGGAGGGTTGGGGCAGGTCTAGAAAAAAAAAACCCGAAAACCGAGAAGGGTTTTCTACGTGGCCTCTCCGTTAGCTTCCGCGCTCTGAGAAGCTCTCGTCGTGTGTCGCTCCATTGTTACTCAGATAACAAAATAACGCGTGAAGGGTTCTAAAAAAAAAAAAAAAAAAAAAAAAAAAAAAAAAAAAAAAAAAAAATGATCCCAGGAAGCCGCCACACGTGGGCAACAAAAGACGGGCCCGTGGCAAGGTGCTCTGCGCGACCGCGTCTAAGTTTCTTTTTCAATGCCCAACGACACACGCAAGAAAAAATATTTGAGCTCCATGAAAAAAAAAAAAAAAATAAATGAAAAAATCTTGGGTGGAATTCTTTACACATGTTTTCGAGAAGCGAGCACCGAAATGTGCCGTGACAATGCAAATATAAAAAATGGATCTATCAATTTTGTGTCCGCGTGGAGGAAGCTATGTTTTATTTTTTACAGTGAATGATATATATATATATTTTTTTGTAGATCATTTTTGAATATCAACATGTTCATATCAAAAGTATTAAAAAATATTTATTGTTTATCAATATTTCGATAGCAGACGTATTTAAAAATATTCGTTAAATATCAATATCTTGATATCAAACGTATTTAAAAATATTTTTTAATATCAATATCTTGATATCAAAAGTATTTAAAAATATTTTTGAATATCAATATCTTGATATCAAAAGTATTTAAAAATATTTTTTGATTATCAATATCTTGATATCAAACGTATTTGAAATTTTTTTTTGAATATCAATATTTTGATATCAAAAGATATTTTTAAATATTTTTTTAATACCAATATTTTCATGTCAAACGATATTTTTAAATATTTTTTTAATACCAATATTTTGATATCAAAATATTCATATTTGAATATCGAATATCAATATTCAGAAAAGAGATTTTCAAATACATATTGAATATTATTATTAGACCAGAAAATGACATTCTCAAATTTTTTTTAACATAAATTTATGGACATCAAAACCTATTTTTCAAATATCTCGTTAATTACCGTTAAAAATTTTTTTTTCCCCAAAAGCAAAATCAAAGAACCTTTCGTCGAGGATATCAGCGCCTCGGGCGACAGATCGGAGCCTCTCTGATGCTTTTACCTTCCCTGTTTCGTTTCGCCCCGATCAGATAAAACGCGATCTTTGAAGCCCCTAGAGGCGTCGTTAGCTTCGATCCTAATCCCGCTAAGTAACGTCCCTTCCTCGCGCCGGCCTCCGCACAATGGCCGAAGATAAAGACTGATGAGGAAAGATCGGACTCACCTGATTCTGCAGGAAGAATTGCGCCTGGGCCGGAAGTTGACCCGCGGCCGAGGGATTCGCCTGTTGAAACATGGCGAACTGCTGCAACTGCTGTTGAAGGGACTGTTGTTGTTGTTGAAGGGTCGACGCGAGCGCTTGGATTTCCTGAGGGCTGAGAGCGCCCAAAGGTCCGTGCATCAAAAGTTGTTGACCGACGAGCTGCGCGGCAAGCGCCGCTTGGGTACTTCCGGTGTTGCCGGGGTGACTTCCGGTCAATTGGCTGCTGACACCGGAACTCGGCGAAGAGGCGCTCCCGCTTGTGCCGCTGCTGCTGTTCCGCTGCGAAACGTCGGTAACCTGAAGGACATTTGTTTTTTGTTTCTTTGACCATGCCAATGGCGGGAAAGGATGTATTTTTTAGGGCGGTCGGCTCGAATACTGATCAGTCGGGACAACATGCCGGCCGGTACGATTTTTAGGGAGAAGAAATTATTTTTATTCATCGGCGAGCTGTTATTGAAGCTTGATCTATCGTTTCGTCCTTTATTGAAGCTTGATCTATCGTTTCGTCCTTTATTGAAGCTTGATCTATCGTTTCGTCCTTTATTGAAGCTTGATCTATCGTTTCGTCCTTTATTGAAGCTTGATTTACCGTTTCGTCCTTTATTGAAGCTTGATTTACGGATTCATACTTTATTGAAGCTTGATTTACGGATTCATACTTTATTGAAGCTTGATTTACGGATTCATACTTTATTAAAGGTGAGTATAGATCAGACATTTTGCTGACGCTCAGTATCGATAGCGACTCTTGTTGACATTTAGCATGAATCAAGATTTCTATTGAATTTTAGTGAAAATCCAGCTTTTTATTGACGTTTAGTTATCTCATTTATCCTTTGTCGATCGAATATTTTATTCAAGATTGAGTACAGATCAGACATTTTGCTGACGCTCAGTATCGATTGCGACTCTTGTTGACATTCAGCATGAATCAAGATTTCTATTGAATTTTAGTGAAAATCGAGCTTTTTTATTGAAGTTTAGTTATCTCATTCATCCTTTATTGAAGCTTGATTCAGAACAAAGTTCTTATTGCAGGTTAGTGCGGATCGAATATTTTATTCAAGATTGAGTACAGATCAGACATCTTGTTGACACTCAGTATCGATTGCGACTCTTGTTGGCATTTAGCTTGAATCAAGATTTCTATTGAATTTTAGTGAAAAATCGAGCTTTTTATTGAAGTTTAGTTATCTCATTCATCCTTTATTGAAGCTTGATTCAGAACAAAGTTCTTATTGCAGGTTAGTGCGGATCGAATATTTTATTCAAGATTGAGTACAGATCAGACATTTTGTTGACGCTCAGTATCGATTGCGACTCTTGTTGGCATTTAGCATGAATCAAGATTTCTATTGAATTTTAGTGAAAAACGAGCGTTTTTTATTGAAGTTTAGTTATCTCATTCATCCTTTATTGAAGCTTGATTCAGAACAAAGTTCTTATTGCAGGTTAGTGCGGATCGAATATTTTATTCAAGATTGAGTACAGATCAGACATCTTGTTGACGCTCAGTATCGATTGCGACTCTTGTTGACATTCAGCATGAATCAAAATTTCTATTGAATTTTAGTGAAAAATCGAGCTTTTTATTGAAGTTTAGTTATCTCATTCATCCGTTATTGAAGCTTCATTCAGAACAAAGTTCTTATTGCAGGTTAGTGCGGATCGAATATTTGATTCAAGATTGAGTACAGATCAGACATCTTGTTGACGCTCAGTATCGATTGCGACTCTCGTTGACATTTAGCATGAATCAAAATTTCTATTGAATTTTTCTATTGAATTTCTATTGAAGTTTAGTTATCTCATTGGAACTTAGGATCGATCAAACTTCCAGGGGGATTTCGGTTCGATCAAATATGTTATTGACGTTTAATATACATCAAACTTTCTTTTGAAGATCAGTATAGATTGAACCCTTGTTAAAGTTTAGTATCGATCAATCGTCTTGTTGAAATTTAGTATCAGTCAAATATCTTCTTGAAGTTTACCATCCATCAAACTTCATATCTAAGCTTACTATGTATGAATCCCCATATAGCACGTAATATTTCAAAATAATTTTATAAATATTTTCAATCTTTCAAATATTATAAAATATTCAAAATAATTAATTAATTATTAATTAATTAATTATTTAATATTATAAAATATTCAAAATAATTTTATAAATATTTTCAATCTTTCAAATATTTTAAAATGTTTCTACGAACGTTTCCGTGTTTATGCTAATTCAATTGCTGACGCAATCTTTCTGATTTCCTTGGAACGTTCAAAAAATATTTCAGCGAAACATGTCTAAAACCCTTCAATGTAAGTTTTATGAGCGAAGAAAAAATATTTTCAGAATGTCCTCAAAAAATCTCGCAAATATTTTTTAATATTGACAAAATATTTGCAATATTTCGAAAGAAATATTTTTGAAACCTATCAAAAATATTTCCGTGCTATGCACGATCTTTCATTGAAGTTTGGTATTGAAAGGGCTTCTTGCAAGACAAGCAATCATTTTTCCAAGCAATAAAGCAGCGAAAAAAATTACCTCCGCCTACTTTTTTTTTTATTGGATGTAACGCGATGAAAAAAGTGAAAACGTAAAAAAAAAAAAAGTGTGTCGAACGGCTCTCAGCCTGCCGCTGGTCATAATATCGTAAAGTAAAGTCCCGGCGTCGAACAAAGCGCTGTTTACACTCGGCCAGGTCAGGATATTGGTCAATCGCCCTCCGAACCTCCGGACAAGTCGCTTCGGATTTTATGAAATTCTCAACTTCCCCCACCCTGCCCTTCGTAACCTCTCGATTTCCTCTCCCCCCCCCCCCCACCTTCCCCACATCGTTGTCCTTTATTTATTTGCCAAATATTGAACTTCGAGTATTTACACTTTTTTTTTTACTCCCACACGGCGCGATTCGTGTAAGAGGGTGGAGACCAAAATTTCGAATGCCGGTAACTGAGAGCGCGTACGTGTGGGTGACGCCGCTACAGGACTTTTGGGGTAGCGACAGATGTTCTTTTCAAAAGCGGAGTTTCTCTTTCCCAGAAAAATCTATATAAGATCACATTATCTCTCCTTTTTTGTGGGGTATTCTTTTTTTTTCGATTTATTTGTGACGTTCTGTTGCGTTTCGATTTTTTTTTTTTCACCTTTTAGTGAATAGTATAATTATAGCGCAATTTACTTTGTTTATTTTAGCGACTGTAATTGTAGTGCCATTTTTTTTTTGGAAATTTTAGTGATTATAATTATTGTGCCATTTGTTTTTTTTTAGATTTTCGGGCCTGTTGTTACTATGCTATTTTTTTGCACTATTATTTCATCATTTTACCATTATTTCGATTTATCTGTGACGTTCTGTTGCGTTTCGATTTTTTTTTTTTCACCTTTTAGTGAATAGTATAATTATAGCGCAATTTACTTTGTTTATTTTAGCGACTGTAATTGTAGTGCCATTTTTTTTTTTGAAATTTTAGTGATTATAATTATTGTGCCATTTGTTTTTTTTTAGATTTTCGGGCCTGTTGTTACTGTGCTATTTTTTTTGCCCTATTATTTCATCATTTTACCATTTTTTCGTTTTAGCTATGACATTCTGTTGCGTTTCCGATTTTTTCTTTTTTCACCTTTTAGTGAATATAATTATAGTGCAATTTTTTGTACTATTATTTCATCATTTTACCATTATTTCGATTTATCTGTGACGTTCTGTTGCGTTTCGATTTTTTTTTTTCACCTTTTAGTGAATAGTATAATTATAGCGCAATTTACTTTGTTTATTTTAGCGACTGTAATTGTAGTGCCATTTTTTTTTTTTGAAATTTTAGTGATTATAATTATTGTGCCATTTGTTTTTTTTAGATTTTCGGGCCTGTTGTTACTGTGCTATTTTTTTTGCCCTATTATTTCATCATTTTACCATTTTTTCGTTTTATCTGTGACGTTCTGTTGCGTTTCGATTTTTTCTTTTTTCTCCTTTTAGTTAATATAATTATAGTGCAATTTTTTGGTACTATTATTTGATCATTTTACCATTATTTCCTTTAACCTATGACGTTATGTTGCGTTACGATTTTTTTTATTTCTTCACCTTTTAGCGAATAGTAAAATTACAGTGAAATCTTTTCAAATTTTAATTCATGCAATTACTATGCATTTTTTTTCTTCATATTTTAGTGAATATATTTACAGCGCAATTTTTTGCACTATTATATAATAATTTGACCATTATTTCGTTTTACCTATGACGTTCTATAGCGTTTCAATTTTTTTTATTTTTCACCTTTTAGTGAAGGAAAATTACAGTGCAATCTTTTCAAATTTTTGTGCATGTAATTGCTATGCAATTTTTTCTTCATATTTTCGTGAACATAATTATAGAGCAATTTTTTTGCACTATTATTTCATCATTTTGTAGGATTGAGCAATTACGCAAGCGAGCGATTGTTCGAATAAATGTTTTTTTTTTTTTTTTTTTTAAGATTAGCTATTGTTCCTGAGACACGAAGTGTTTTTTTTTCTTCTATTTTTGCTTTTTCAACGGATCGTTTCACCTGTCCGAGTTTCGCTAATTACAATTTGCGGACGCGTTCTCGGGCGCGAAGGGAGAAAATTGCACCTGTAGCGGCGCACACGGTGGTCACCGACACCCCGTTCGAGTCATTCACGTTATCGAAGAGATCGCAAAAGATTGGAAAGTAATTGAGTTTTAAGGAGGTTGATTCCGAAAAAAAAAAAAAAAAATTCAAATAAATTTTTTATCTCACCAGGTTGAGAGCTCCGCCGCGATCGGAGTCCATGGAATCGTGGTCGAGCATCGCCTCGTTGACATCTTGGACATCGCTCGCGATACTCCTGTCGTCACCGCTGAGCTCTGGACCGTCCACGTCGCCATGCAGATCGGCATCTGCAAATTGAAAAAAAAAAACAAACAAAAAATTAATAAACGAATTGTCGATACCAAATAATTTTTTTTATTTATCTAAGTATTTATTTTTATTTGTCTAAGTATTTATTTTTATTTATCTAAATATTAATTTTTATTTATCTAAGTATTTGTTTTCATTTATTTAAATTATTTATTAAATAAATATTCATTGAATTATTTGTTGTTCGCAGAGTTATAGCAGCGACAATAATTGTTTTGCGTACAATAATTGTTGCTTTGTATTCGGCACTCGTCATCGATTTTATCTACAAATTTTCGGCCGTTTGGAACAAGTAAAAAATTGTTGTTCAACTTATCGTACCGAAAAACCACAAAATCGACGATTTTGGTGCAACAATAGGCGCAAATAATTGAATTTGCATACAATAATAGTTGTTCGGCAGCCAATACGCCTAATCGATTTTGTTTGGAATTTTTTGACTGACCGAAACGAGCAGAAAAATTGTTATTCAAATTTTTGATACCAAAAAACTCCAAAAATTGATCCTTTTCTTATAATAATTGATGCAAATAATTCAATTTGCATACAATAATGGTTGTTTCGAGGTGCATACTCATCACCGATTTCGTTAAGAGAATTTCGACCCTCGAGAACGAGCAGAAAAATTATTATTTAATTTTTGGTACCCAAAAATCATAAAAATAGTCGATTTTGCTTCCTGAAATAGCAATATTTGAATTTTTTTTCTTCAATTAATCGTTTTCCATAATTGTATTTGCATACAATAATAATTGCTCCTCAGCCTATATTGTCACATATTTTATTCACCATTTCTCTGCAGCTTGTGAAAAGCAGAAAAATATTAATAAATATTCACTACGGAAAAACCACAAAAATCGTATTCTTTTGATAATCACTGCAAGTAATAATTGAATATGCGCACTGTAAAGATAAAGTGTGAATTTAATATACTGTAAGTTAATACTTGCATATATTACTTACATTAATTGATCATAAAAGTGATTTTTATAAAATAAAAATACCAGATATTAAAATTACAAATCTTTGGTCTCAAATTTCCAAAAAATTGTGTCGGAAACAAACATTTGACTCTAAAATCGCGACGCACATGTGTTTGAAATTTCAGAAACATTCAGAGAAAACCTCTCAATAATGTTAAAAAATTTTCAAAAAACAAAATTTCTTTTATATATTTACATTTTTCCGAACCAGGAAATTAAAAAATAAATCACAAAAATCGATGACTAATAGACAAAAATTTGACTGCAAAATTGCGGCGCACATGTGTTTGAAATTTCACAAACACTTTATCTGAAAAAAACCTCTCAATACCGTTAACAAATTGACAAAAAAAATTTTACATAATTACGTTTTACCGCACCAGAAAATTTAAAAAAAATCACAACAATCGATACTCAAAATTGGCGACAAAAAAAATCACAAAAATCACAAAAATCGATGTTTTTCTCAAAAAATATTAAAAATCAATGAAACCTCAACAAAACGACCTATAAAAAAAAATTTCACAACAAAATCGCCTACAATCATTGTTGTTCTGCGCGGTGTACTTGTCGTGACGTCGACGATGATGATGATGATGATGATGATATCTCGTTGGTGTGCTCGTCGGTGTGCTCGTCGCATGTAACCTCATATCCGCGAAGATCATTCTCGGATCTTCAAGAAATACCATATTTTTTAAATCACTGCACACCGTACCGGGCTCGTCACTGTTCGTCACCGTCACATTTGTCACTCGTTCTTCCTCGAGATCCAGCACGACCAACTTCGAGACAACTTTTTTTTTTTTTTGCCGCTCCCCCCTTCAGCACCCTCGCGGAGCGCCCAACACTTCCGGCTGCACCTTTCGTATTATAATTTTTTTTTTTATATTGAAAAAAAAGTCTTTTTTATTTTTATTAAAATAAAATTATTTTTATTTTTATTAATTTTTTTTTTCAATTTATAAAAAATATATATATATATATATATATTTTTTGGGTTCCACGGAGACAAAATTATTGACACTCGTCACCGTCTCGCGGGCAGCTCGCGACTGTTATCGTTTCGATTGAAACCACTAACCGACCGATACTCGCGAAAAGTCTCAAGTGGCTAAAAACATTCCTATCTCTATTTTCTTTAAGATAAATTCCCGATAAGAAAAACTCCGCCTCAAACGAACAACTAAAAATATCTAATTTTTATTTCGTTTCTTCTCATAAATAAAAAAATAAAAATAAAAAAATACAAAAGCTTATCCGTATTTTTTCAAAAAAATAAATCTTCGTCAATACAAAATTGCCGCGAGAGCGCCAGCGTTTGGAATTAAATTTAAAAAAATAAATACATTATTTAAAAAAATATAAATAAAATATAAATAAAATTTGCGTATTCAACGAGGCGTTTTGACGGCGTCCTCGTCGCAGGAGCGCCACTGAGAGAATGTCAGAGTGACGCAACGCCGATGCGCCGAGCCGGTGCTGGCCCTAAGGGCGAACCGTCCCCCCCCCCCCTTCCCACTCTCCCCAGCCAAGCAGAATGCACGAATAGCCCATTGGACCGAGCCGAGCCGTTACTCGAATTTCATTGGACCAACGGGAAAACCCTTTGCCAAAACGCCCCCTCCCCCCCCCCCCCCCCCCCCCCCTCCAACGCCACCGCGCTCGGCGCGACAACCCTTCGCGTGCATCCATCATCGTATCTTATGACGGCCTCCCTCGCCACCCCTTTGCTTTCACGCTTCTCTTCTCTCCTTTCAGACCTCTTTTTTTTTTTTTTTTTTTTTTTTTTTTTTTTTTTTTTTTTTTTTTACTTTAATGGGAGGCTGTAATAATCGCGCGGAACGGATTTGACGCGCGCGACCGCCGCGCCGCGTGCGCGCTACGCGCAGGCGCGCGCTCACGTGACGGCGCAACGGTTTTTTAAATGCAATTATTTCGATTCGATTCGACGAGCGAGAATCCCATTTGGCGACGGAATTCTTTCGGGGCTCGGAGCTCTTGGTTGAGGAGCGGGGAGTCGCGGTGCTACTTCTCGATGTTTTTTGGTTGGAATTTCTTGCGGCGAATTTTTTTTTTTTTTTTTTTTTTTTTTGTGTGGAGAAAATTTTGTTGGTTGATGTAAATGACTTTTGGGACTCGATTTTGGGAGATGGGTTGGTAGGTGTGGAGCCGTATGGTTCGGAAGTATGCGAGTTGCGAACAACTGTCGTGGTCACAAGTGCCCAAAATGGCCCCTGACGTTTTTAAATATTTCACAAAAAAATGGCCATTTAAAAAAAAATCATAGAAAAAACGACGTTGCAATATTCCGATGCGTGTGAAGATTCTCGCTTCACAAAAAAATCCCCGTTCTCCCCGTCCATCTCGCCGCGACTCTTGTGGGAAAAGTCGGTATCGCGTCGAGTTGGTCAGTTCCCGAAAAAAAAAAAAACTTGACTATTCACATAAAAAGCGACGCTTCGGCATTTTTCGCCGGATGATCGTTTGAATATTCGGTACCATCCTCAAACAATAAAAAAAAAAAAAAAAAAAACCGTGCAGACGGGGGAATCGAGACTGCGCACAAAAGTGGAGGACAGGTAGGGAACTATTGCCGGGCTCGGAAAAAAAAGAGGGATAAAAACTGACGAAAAAAAAAAAAAAAAAAAATTCAAACGGCTCTCAAAGACGCTATTTTTGGGGCCAACGTCCGTTTATAGCAGCGCTGTATATCCTTCTCCCAGATTTTTCGTTCCTCTCTCCGTCTCACTTCTTCCCGTATTCACGGCTCTTTTTTTTTCGTACCTGACGGATTCCCCCGAATTGGGTAAAAAAAAGGGAAAAAAAATCCTGAACGAAGCAGGTAGTCACATATTCTTAGGGGGGATTCGCCGAGTTCTCCGGAGCTCTCGAAGATTATATTGGTGGATTCACTATAAAATTTCAGTTACCTCGTGCAATATATCCCTTCCACAGTTCCGCCGAGCCGAGGGTAATTTCGGCGGCGGGAGGGAGAGAGTGGGGCAAAATGGGCCAAGGTCCATTTTTGCTCCGTTTTGGATAGAACTTTTTTTTTTTGTAAAATATGCTTAAAAATGGTCCTTTTTGCCCCGCTCTTTCTAACAATCGATATCTCTGCTTTTGTATGAAAAAATGTACAGTGGCGTAGCAAATATTGATTTTTGCCACGGTTTAATGAAAAAAATTATTTTGGTTCGATGAAAACCTTTTTTTTACCCCAAACCGTTTTACCGAGCCGAGGGTAATTTCGGCGGCGGGAGGGAGAGAGTGGGGCAAAATGGGCCAAGGTCCATTTTGCTCCGTTTCGAATAGAACTTTTTTTTTCTAATATAATATATAATAATAATAATAATATAATATATATAAATAAGAACGGTTCATTTTGCCCCGCACCCAGAAAAAAATTTATTTGACGGCCACCGTTTATTTAGTTTAAGTAAAATATCTATTTGATTTAAATAAATATTTATTTAAATCAAATAAATACTTACTTAAACAAAATAAGCGGTGGCTGTCAAATAAATTTTTTTTCTGCGTGCGGGCTTCCGAATTTAAAGACGCTAGAAAGACGCTAGTAAAAAAAAAGTTAATTCTGGCCGCAAAAGTGGGGCAAAACGGATCAAGCAAGTTGAATCTCCTCCCTTCGAGATGAGACATTTTTTTTACGTTCCGCAAAAAAATGGTCCATTTTGCCCCGGGGTTCTGAACTTAAAGACGCTAGAAAGACGGTAGTAAACAAAATGTTAATTCCGGACGCAAAAGTGGGGCAAAACGGATCAAGCAAGATAAATCTCCTCCCCTCGAGATGAGACATTTTTTTAACGTCCCCCCCCCCCCCCCCCCCCCCCCCCAAAAAAAATGGTCCATTTTGCCCCGCCCCTTTCGATGGCAGTCTTCCCTTCGTACAAAAAATTTGCATCACCGTCGACACCGCGTGGCTGAGAACTTTTTCATTTTACCCCAAAAAATTCAAACTCATTCCGTGAGAATCCGAACGCATTAGAGAAGAGAATAAAAAAAAGACCTAGGGGAGGCCTCGGATTTGGGAGAATCGCGCACCTTTCTCAACGTCTTTTTTTCCGTTTTTTTTTTTTTTACAATCCTCGTCTCGCAGCATCGACGACGAAAAAGGGGGAAGAAACGGTTTTTTGGCGCAGTTTCCACCACTTTTTAACTCGCCGCGCTCTCTCACGACCCTTTTTAGGGAAAAAATAACGGCCGCGCTTCTCATATCCCTTTCTTACTCACTTTGTGTCTAGTTCCGAGCCACAAAGACGCGAAGCACCGATGTAGAAAATGCTATGTGTAAGTTTTTTTTTTTCATTTTAGTGCACTTCCAGGTGCGACTGTGAGCGTTCACCGTTTAGCTATCGTCGCGATAACGCGCCAACCATCGAATCGATTGGCCCGACTCGCGACAAAAATCCGTTCGAAGAACGTGAGATCCGCGTCGAGGAAACAAAAAAAAAAAGTTCGTTGCAACGGTTTTTTTTTTTTTTTTTTTTTCATGTCTTACCTAAACGACCAATTTCGAACTGTTGGCGCGTCTCCGGGCGAGGAGAGGGAAAATCTTTCTGGAAGGCGCTTGCTCACTTTTTAACGGATTCTGGTTCGGTTGCGCCGGCGCTGTTCGTCGACTCGATCGTTTCCAACGACACTTTGCGAAGGGAGCTGATTTTTGTTGGCTCAGACGTTGCTACAGGTAGTTTAGGAGCGGACGGAGGAAGAGTCGAATACGAAAGATATTTCGCTGCCCTGTTTTCTTCGGGGGATAACTTCGCCGAAAATGCGTGTTTCTTGGCTTCTTTGTAGTGAAATCGAAACGTCGGGATGTCACCTACAAGATCGTCGAGGTTCCATCGAGATACGATGACAAGTATGCGAATGAGAATTTTTTTAATCCATGAAAACGCTGGAAGACTGAAACTTTTTCCAACCGGTCTTCGATGAGGCGTAACTTCGCCAGATTCACATAGTTTTAGGATTCTTTGTAGTGAAATCGAAACGTCGGGATGTCACCTACAAGATCGTCGAGGTTCCATCGAGATACGATGACAAGTATGCGAATGAGAATTTTTTTAATCCATGAAAACGCTGGAAGACTGAAACTTTTTCCAACCGGTCTTCGATGAGGCGTAACTTCGCCAGATTCACATAGTTTTAGGCTTCTTTGTAGTGAAATCGAAACGTCGGGATGTCACCTACAAGATCGTCGAGGTGCCATCGAGATACGATGACAAGTATGCGAATGAGAATTTTTTTAATCCATGAAAACGATGGAAGACTGAAACTTTTTTCAACCGGTCTTCGATGCGGCGTAACTTCGCCGGATTCACATAGTTTTAGGCTTCTTTGTAGTGAAATCGAAACGTCGGGATGTCACCTACAAGATCGTCGAGGTTCCATCGAGATACGATGACAAGTATGCGAATGAGAATTTTTTTAATCCACGAAAACCCTGGAAGACTGAAACTTTTTCCAACCGGTCTTCGATGCGGCGTAACTTCGCCAGATTCACATATTTTTAGGCTTCTTTGTAGTGAAATCGAAACGTCGGGATGTCACCTACAAGATCGTCGAGGTGCCATCGAGATACGATGACAAGTATGCGAATGAGAATTTTTTTAATCCACGAAAACGCTGGAAGACTGAAACTTTTTTCAACCGGTCTTCGATGCGGCGTAACTTCGCCAGATTCACATATTTTTAGGCTTCTTTGTAGTGAAATCGAAACGACAGAATGTAACTGACATGTACACCAAGGTGGCGCACCTACGCAGCGAACATTGTAACAACTACACGCTATTGAAGCTATCAATAACAACCCGATCAATAAAAGCCTAAAACTACCGGAATGCTTTCGATCTCACTGAATTTCTGCTTCATGCACGCATAAATTATTGATGTAGGCTGCAAATGTGAGAGACGGAAGACACGCGATTGTAATGGGACAACCGTGAAATATCGTGCGATCGTGGAAGCCTATTTAACGTTTGGACGAGTGACACGGTAACCACCGAGCGGACTATCCATCACCCCCGCATTCACCGATGAATCGTCATCCAATCCACACAGCGGGAGGGGTGCTGCAGCTGGTTCTGCTCCGTATACCGACGATCGCTCGGCCTAAAATTTTTCCGTCTCCCCGTTTGTGCAACGATTCATACGTAACTCGGGGAAAAAAAAGGGAGGCATGGAGGGGGACGTGCGGGTTTCCCTCGAAGCCCGGAAATTCACGGTCTGACCTTTCACGCCCAGAACTGCATGAATTCGGAGACCTTGCGAGGGACAAGACCGGCCACACGCGATCCCAAAATTTTTGTACGGGAGACTATATGTGTATATATATAGATGCGTCGGTCAGGTGATAAAAATTTGACAATGACACCTGAATCGTGAATGCAAGAAATATTTCATTGGATCGTTCACGTGAGAACTTGCACCGATCTCCGGACGCAGTGAAGTGTTAATGATCGTTTCTATTGTCAACGTGATTTTTGTTTTTGTGTGCGGAAAATAGAGTTACTATCTAAATATAGTGAAATCAATTTAGTTGTTGCATTTTTTTGGTGTGGCGTTGCTCGTTGCATTAATGTATTTTTTACTTCACTAATTGATACAGTATCTGAAAACTTGTTTTTTGGCTGTTGGCCATGTCCCGCTGGAGTCGAGACCAAAACTGATGTCGGATTCGCGCTCAGAGCGAAAAAATACATGGAAACATGTGTCGGATGACATTCTTTTGAAAATCCATTTGCCATTTGCCATTTGCCATTTGCCATTTGCCATTTGCCATTTGCCATTTGCCATTTGCCATTTGCCATTTGCCATTTGCCATTTGCCATTTGCCATTTGCCATTTGCCATTTGCCATTTGCCATTTGCCATTTGCCATTTGCCATTTGCCATTTGCCATTTGCCATTTGCCATTTGCCATTTGCCATTTGCCATTTGCCATTTGCCATTTGCCATTTGCCATTTGCCATTTGCCATTTGCCATTTGCCATTTGCCATTTGCCATTTGCCATTTGCCATTTGCCATTTGCCATTTGCCATTTGCCATTTGCCATTTGCCATTTGCCATTTGCCATTTGCCATTTGCCATTTGCCATTTGCCATTTGCCATTTGCCATTTGCCATTTGCCATTTGCCATTTGCCATTTGCCATTTGCCATTTGCCATTTGCCATTTGCCATTTGCCATTTGCCATTTGCCATTTGCCATTTGCCATTTGCCATTTGCCATTTGCCATTTGCCATTTGCCATTTGCCATTTGCCATTTGCCATTTGCCATTTGCCATTTGCCATTTGCCATTTGCCATTTGCCATTTGCCATTTGCCATTTGCCATTTGCCATTTGCCATTTGCCATTTGCCATTTGCCATTTGCCATTTGCCATTTGCCATTTGCCATTTGCCATTTGCCATTTGCCATTTGCCATTTGCCATTTGCCATTTGCCATTTGCCATTTGCCATTTGCCATTTGCCATTTGCCATTTTTCGCGTTTACCGTTTTGCAAAATCTTTACAAAAAAAAATTAACAACATAATATTTTTGTGACAGGCGCATTAAAAAAGGCGCCGCACTGTACGTAACGTGATATAAATCGTGTAGAATCTCAAGAATCGTATGACGCAAGGGCCTAATAAAATCGTAAGTCGCACGACAGGGAACGACAATTGGAATTTTAGTATAGAGAAAATTCGGGGATCCCGCAGTGCGCCGCCTCCCCCGTATGCACGATCTCGCTCGCATCGATGTGCATAGGCGATCTATCGTGGATCCCAGTTTAGCGGCTCTTTGTTGCGCCTTCCCTTGCGCAAGAGATCGTAGACGGCGTGCACAATAATGGCGATTGAGAAACGCAAGGAACGCAGCAGATGCTCGCGCGTTTTACACACGCCGAAGACGACGGGGAATGAGAAGAAGAGGAAGAAGGGAAAATCTCTTCACGCTCTCATGCGATCAGCGTCTTGGACAGCCTGTACATACTTTGTAGATTTTTGAGGCCCCTCCCGATTCAGTCGCAAACAGTGGCGGCGAAGATAAGTCTTGCCCAGCTTGTAGATCTGGATTATTCTTGCGCAGTTCGAAAGGAATAATTTTTATTGATTTTTTAATTTCTTAAAATAAATTTAATTGATATTTTTATTTGAAATTTAATTGATTTGTTAATTTTTTTAAATTGTTTTGATCCGCTGCGTGAAAGTAGTATTGATGAAAAACAAATACTGCGCAGTTTCTGGACCTTTTTTTTTAAATACATTTACAATTTTTAGGCACTTGCCGAATTTTGTGTAAAAACTAAAAAGATCCGTTTTATTCCGTCAGATTCGTTAAGATTCGTTCTACGGATTCTGGATCCGTTTTTTTTGCATAATTCGAAAAGAACAATTTTTATACATGTATTTATTTTTTATATTTTATAAAATAAAATTTATATTATTTTTTATAAATTTATATTACTTTTTATAAATTTATATTACTTTTTATAAATTTATATTACTTTTTATAAATTTATATTACTTTTTATAAATTTACATTATTTTTATAAAATAGTATAAATTTATTATATTTTTGTTTCGTTGCGAGACAGTAGTTCGATGAAAAAAAAAAACTGCGCAATTTCTGGACTTTTTTAAAAATGCATTTACAATTTTAAGGCATTTCGAGCCGTGAAATAAGTCAAATTTGGTGTAAAAACTCACAAATGAAATTTCACACAAAAGGGTTAAGGACGAATGTATCGGTAAATAGTAAATATCGAATAATATTTTTCAGCAAAAATGCGTTCCGAGACGTGAATGGCTTATTTAAATAACGACCCAAAGAGTGGCGGGAAAGAGCGCTGCGGAAGTGCGGGAAGGAGGGAGGATCGAAGAATGAGGGATTTGGTGAACGGCGAGGGTGTGCGAGGGATGCGGCGCGAAAAATCGTTCGGAGGCGTGAAAATAACGATTTCTCTTTGTGGCCGCCGTTCGTTAGTTGCGGTCCGACACGCGGCAAGAAGCCGAGGAAAGATCGAAGAAGAGAAAAAAAAAATGAAAAAAGAAAAAGGGAGAAACCCAAAGAATCCCATGACTCGTCCACTTTTGTTGAGGCCCGGTCGAAATCGATATTTTATGTAGATCACGCAAAAGGGAAGCACGCCTCGGAATCTCGGCGATTCTGCCAGAAGAATATTTACGAAAAACGATCATTATTCTGTTAAAAGGATCGTTTCGAAAAAAAAAAATAAAAAAATAAAAATAAGAGACGAAGAAAAGCTCTACTGAAATTAATTTATTCGTAATCAATACGGAATTATCAACAAAGGCCAAAAAACTGATGACGGATTCGTGTTCAGCGCGAAGAAACACATGGAAAGATGTGCCGCATGATATTTTTTTGAAATCTCAAAATTGTACTCAAAAAATGTTGACGCTGGTCCTTCGCATTTTCTTGGTACGAAAAACATAAATAGCTCTGCTTATCGATTGAATATCCGGAGTACCGAGGTGTTCATCGTCTTCTGCAGAAAAATCGGACAAGTTATGGTATTCCGCGGAGTTTAACAAACGTTTTTTTCGACCCGTTACACGGAAATGAATTAACTCAAAAAGCGCGACAAAGACACCGCCATTTTAATGATTTTCAAAAAAACGAAACTTTCAAAAAAATCATCGCGACCACTCATCTCCAAGCACTTTTTCTCGCTGATGACGAATCCGACGCCAGTTTTCCCCTAAAGTCAACCCTAACACCCTCAGCCCCTAAAAACAGTATTTTTCTTCAAAGTATCTCAAACAACGTAACACGCATCTCAAGACTGTCAAGGGAATACGCCACATGTTACTAGCAGTCGTTGAGCCCCAGATATATATTCATGTACAGGTTCAAAGCTCCTTCAACTCGTAATATCTTCGAAAATCTCTGGGCGCAACTCGATTTTTTTTTTTTTAATGCGCTCTTCATAACGTTCTAATGCTATATCAGAAAAAAATTATAATAAAGTAATCTGGAAATATATATATATATATATATAAAATGTGCCACGCGACATCATTGCTAATGGATCCAACTTTAAGCTCATGTCTCTCGGAATCCATGCGGAGAAAAAATTATTAATTTTTTTTTGAAAAGGCCTTATTAATTCCTTAAAAAAGCCTTATTAATTCCTTAAAAAAGCCTTATTAATTCCTTAAAAACGCCTTATTAATTCCTTAAAAAAGCCTTATTTAATTCTTTAAAAGCGCCTTACTAATTCTTTTAAAAAGCCTCATTCATCACTTCTAATTTTTTAGTTCCAGAAGTAGAAAAGAAAAGTATCCCCTTAAGAAAGAGGTCTGCAAACGACGGAACCTTTCACCTCATGGACCAACATTAAACCTCCATAATTTCCACTCCCCACAACTGCGAAACAAAAATCTTAGCCTCCCAGAAAAAAAAAAAAAAAAAAAAAAAAAAAAAAAAAAAAAAAAAAAAAAAAAAAAAAAAAACGCAAACCGCTAAAGTATTGTCAAAAATTCCTTCGGATATCGACTCGTCCTCTGGTACCGAAAAGAAGGCAGTTACGAGGGACGCGGCTGTAGAGCCCGGCGTAGAATCGAACACCGTCGATCCATCGAGGGGGATATCGGTGAGCCAATGGAGTAACAGTCTTACCTCATGTCTTTTTAGCCGGGGGGGGGGGGGGGGGGAGGGGGGGAGGGGGGAGGGGTACAACCGGGCCCCTCTGTGTGGCAAGGGGTGACGAAGGGGTGGACCGCGCGCCGGTGAAAATAAAGAAAGGAAGGAAAAAGACGAGGAAGAACGGAGAGAGAGAGTGTGTGTGTGCTGAGGACTGGTTTTGGGACTTTTAGTGGGGTGAGACCAAAACCGTTATGTTGGTCGCGTGCTGCCAGAGGCACGTGGCCCTTCTCGATCCTCTCTGATCCTCACTCTTCGCCTCTTCACTGTAGCACATGCACGCGCGGGACACACAAGACCCTCCTTTTTGATATAAGAAACATACCCCCACCCCAAATTTAGGAGGGGGGGGGGGTGATGTAACCTCTCCTTGGATAATATTGGAAAAAGGGCTGCTGAGGATCTCGCTTTATACAGCGTGCGCGATACAAGGTCTGTACACCTAATACTTGTGGCATAGAATTTATGATTTTTTTTTTTTTTTTTTTGAGTTTTAACCCCTTCGTGTGTGATGTAACTGCTACGGGATCGGATGTAGCGTAACGAGGCCCGGAGCGTTTCGACTCTCTCGCCCGAGACTCGGAAACGCGTAAGGTCGCGGCCCCCCTCGTTGGATTGAATGGAGCGAGGCGGGGCGGTGGAAAAATGGCGGGAACGAGGATTTGGAATTTCGATGGTTCTGATGCGATGCGGTTTGTTTTAATATGGAGGTGAAAGTGTCGCGAACCGTGGAGAAAAAGGTAATTTGTGCAAATTATATCATTATGTTGCTGCGTGGTAGTTTTCATCGTTCGAAGAATTCGATGTTACGGCGTTTATCGTAATTTTTGATGATGGTTGATAATTTTTGATAATGTTTGATAATGTTTGATGATGTGTGATAATGTTTGATAATGTTTGATAATGCTTGATAATGTTTGATAATGCTTGATAATGTTTGATAGTGTTTGATAGTGTTTGATAATGTTTGAAAATGTTTGATAATGTTTGATAATGTTTGATAATGTTTGATAATGTTTGATAATGTTTGATAATGTTTGATAATGTTTGATAAAGTTTGATAAAATTTGATAAAATTTGATAAAATTTGATAAAATTTGATAAAATTTGATAAAATTTGATAAAATTTGATAAAGTTTGATAAAGTTTGATAAAGTTTGATAAAGTTTGATAAAGTTTGATAAAATTTGATAAAATTTGATAAAATTTGATAAAATTTGATAAAATTTGATAAAATTTGATAAAATTTGATAAAATTTGATAAAATTTGATAAAATTTGATAAAATTTGATAAAATTTGATAAAATTTGATAAAATTTGATAAAATTTGATAAGATTTGATAAAATTTGATAAGATTTGATAAAATTTGATAAGATTTGATAAAATTTGATAAGATTTGATAAGATTTGATAAGATTTGATAAAATTTGATAAGATTTGATAAAATTTGATAAGATTTGATAAAATTTCATAAGATTTGATAAAATTTCATAAGATTTGATAAAATTTGATAAGATTTGATAAAATTTGATAAGATTTGATAAAATTTGATAAGATTTGATAAAATTTGATAAGATTTGATAAAATTTGATAAAATTTGATAAAATTTGATAAAATTTGATAAAATTTGATAAAATTTGATAAAATTTGATAAAATTTGATAAAATTTGATAAAATTTGATAAAATTTGATAAAATTTGATAAAATTTGATAAAATTTGATAAAATTTGATAAAATTTGATAAAATTTGATAAAATTTGATATAATTTGATAAAATTTGATAAAATTTGAACAAGGCTTTCCGCGAAAATTCTCAAAGTCTGTATTTTTTCATAAAAGATGAAAAAAAAAAAAAAAAACCGACAGAATCTCAGCCACAAATACAAGCGGTGTTCGCGTCTCTCAACCTGGCAATAAAAATGCGCTCATGCCTTAAGTTATTACCGTTCGAAGATAGGTATATAGATAGGACAAAATTTAAAAAAAATTATCGAGGGTGGATAGCGGTGTAGAATTTGGCCCGAGCAGATGCGAGACACGAGAACAGTTACGGCGGTGCCGATACAGTTATGCTTATGATACAGGGCATCAGGAGGCCGCGTAAGGCAAAAGCCAGAAGCGTCCCGACGCACGAGGCATCGCGCTGATGTTACGACTATAATGAAACTTAGACAACGAGGCCCGCACAATATGTGTCTGTCTTAGTTTTGGGGCACGTGCGCTTGCTCTCCCTAAATACGTAAATAAGTATAGGCGAGCGGCTGGGTGAGGCAAGCTGAGCGACGATATTAAAGCTTTTTTTTCCGGTATAGTCGCGGTGCAGATGTTTTCAAACTCCGAGACATTATAGCCTGAATACATATGTATATATATATATATACGATGAAATGTACAAGGAACATGACTTGGGGAAAAATGCGTTAAAAACGGACGAGTGTTTGATGAACTTTTAAACGGATTTATTTTTTATTTTATGTTTTTGTAGATATTATTTTATGAATGCACGGAAAGGAGAGATTACGGAATGATGGTCGTTAGGGCCGAATTTGTGTCTTGGGATCGTCTGAATAATTTTTGAAATTTGGGTGAAAAAAAATGATTTTTTTTACACAATTGAAAGCATAGTTTTTTTTTTAATGGTACAGAAAGGAAAGTATTATGAGGGCTATTATTATTTATTTATATTTATTAGATATCTAAAAAAAATTAATAAGAGAACTTCAAAGTGTATTTTCTCGAAGACATAAAAAAAATGTTAATCGACAGTAAAAGTTAAAAAAAAAAAAAGAAAAAATATTTACTTCATGCGGCCCGGAGTAAACAAATTTGTGATATTAAAAAAATAATATTGACGCTCGATCAACCATTCTAAATAATAACAAAACGAGGTAAACAAATTTTGAAAAAAAACATAGAGGAACTTTAAAGTGCATTTTCTCAAAGTCCGTAAAAAAAGTAAAAAATTCTTAATCGACAGTATTAAAAAAAATATAAAAAAATATTGACTGTATGCGGCGAGGAGTAGAGAAATTTGTAATCATTAAAAAAATAATATTAACACTCGATCAACCATTCCAAACAATAACAAAAAGAGGTAAACAAATTTTGAAAAAAATCGTAGAGGAACTTTAAAGTGCATTTTCTCAAAGTCCGTAAAAAAAATAAAAAATTCTTAATCGACAGTATTAAAAAAAATATAAAAAAATATTGACTGTATGCGGCGAGGAGTAGAGAAATTTGTAATCATTAAAAAAATAATATTAACACTCGATCAACCATTCCAAACAATAACAAAACGAGGTAAACAAATTTTGAAAAAAATCATAGAGGAACTTTAAAGTGCATTTTCTCAAAGTCCCAAAAAAAAAAAATTCTTAATCGACAGTAAGAGTATTAAAAAAAATATGAAAAAATATTGACTGTATGCGGCGAGGAGTAAAGAAATTTGCAATCTTTAAAAAAATAATATTAACACTCGATCAACCATTCCAAACAATAACAAAACGAGGTAACCAAATTTTGAAAAAAATCATAGAGGAACTTTAAAGTGCATTTTCTCAAAGTCCCAAAAAAAAATAAATTCTTAATCGACAGTAAGAGTATTAAAAAAAATATGAAAAAATATTGACTGTATGCGGCGAGGAGTAGAGAAATTTGCAATCTTTAAAAAAATAATATTAACACTCGATCAACCATTCCAAACAATAACAAAGCGAGGTAAACAAATTTTGAAAAAAATCATAGTGGAACTTTAAAATGCATTTTCTCAAAGTCCCAAAAACAAAAATTCTTAATCGACAGTAAGAGTATTAAAAAAATATATAAAAAAATATTGACTGTATGCGGTGAGGAGTAGAGAAATTTGCAATCTAAAAAAAAAATAATATTGCCGCTCGAACGCCCTCGGAGAAGCGGTAGATATTCTTTTTTACGTAACGCCGCTCTGCCCGTAAATATTCGATAAGGAAATAAGGCTATGCATATAAAAGAGGGCGTTTCCGTCGGGGAGTTTCATAGTGGCACTCTGGGTCCATTTGGAATTGGCACCCCGATCCACCGTCCAGGCAGTGATGTATGGTCCACGGTGACCGGGCAGCGCGCTGACCATCGCTACCCCTTGCCACATCCCCTACACTTTTGTACTTTTATTTTACCGAGCCACGAAAAATTCACCGCCGGTCTAAATTTTTTTTTTTTTCAGCCCTTTCACTGAACCATCGAATATTTGCTCAAATATCATCAAATTGATAACAGATATTACATCAACAAAAAAAATAATTTTTATTTAAATAAAAAAATATGTACTCTTGATTAGCAAAAAAATTTCAAAATTTATATCTCTAAGGTTCATTTTATTTTATCGACGCATATCAATCGATATGCGTCGATAAAAAAAATACGATTTTTCCTTAAATAAAAAAATTTCTTAATTAGCAAAAAAAAAAAAAGTGTCAAAATTTATATCCGTAAGGTTCATTTTATTTTATCGACGCATATCAATCGATATGCGTCGATAAAAAAATACAATTTTTATTTAAATAAAAAAATGTCTTAAATAGCAAAAAAAAAAAAAAGTGTCAAAATTTATATCCGTAAGGTTCATTTTATTTTATCGACGCATATCAATCGATATGCGTCGATAAAAAAAATACAATTTTTACTTAAATAAAAAAATGTCTTAATTAGCAAAAAAAAAAAAAGTGTCAAAATTTATATCCGTAAGGTTCATTTTATTTTATCGACGCATATCAATCGATATGCGTCGATAGAAAAAAACGATTTTTACTTAAATAAAAAAATGTCTTAATTAGCAAAAAAAAAAAAAAAAAAATGTCAAAATTTACGTCTATCTTTAAAGTTCGTAAAACAAAGTCAAATCAAAGGTTTAGAAAAAAAAAAAAAAAATCCAACCGATGCGTTTCGGCATGTTTAAGACGCATATCAATCGATAGCAGGGGAAAGAATGAGAGAGAACGGAGATGGAAAGTCGTTGATAAGATTATTTGAATATCCGATATTTAAGATTCGTGGAGCGTAGCGGCGAGGCAGTGATTGTCAGGTTGGTAGGCGAGTCACGCGGCCGGCACGTCATACACGTCAAAACCAACCCCGCCGTTGGTAGCTTCTGGGGCCAGGACCTCGGGGCTCTACGCTTCCGTCGCTATTGCTCTCCTGCCTGGACGTTACGCTACTCCGCCTGCCACCGGGCTGCTATACACTGCTCTGCTGAGGCGAGGGAACGCTCGGGCCACCGACGCTCGGAACACTTTACATTCTATTTTCACGCTGTACTGACCCCGATGTATGCGACTTAGCTTCAACATATCCACGAGATATTGGCATCGCTACTTCTGGCACGTGATTCACTGGGCCAAGTAGAGTCCGCCGGTTAAAAGTAAGTTGAGAATGAGTTAAAAATAGGTTGAGAATAGGTTGAGATTAGGTTGGTAATGAGTTAAAAATAGGTTGAGAATAGGTTGAGAATAGGTTGAGAATAGGTTGAGAATAGGTTGAGAATAGGTTGAGAATAGGTTGAGAATAGGTTGAGAATAGGTTGAGAATAGGTTGAGAATAGGTTGAGAATAGGTTGAGAATAGGTTGAGAATAGGTTGAGAATAGGTTGAGAATAGGTTGAGAATAGGTTGAGAATAGGTTGAGAATAGGTTGAGAATAGGTTGAGAATAGGTTGAGAATAGGTTGAGAATAGGTTGAGAATAGGTTGAGAATAGGTTGAGAATAGGTTGAGAATAGGTTGAGAATAGGTTGAGAATAGGTTGAGAATAGGTTGAGAATAGGTTGAGAATAGGTTGAGAATAGGTTGAGAATAGGTTGAGAATAGGTTGAGAATAGGTTGAGAATAGGTTGAGAATAGGTTGAGAATAGGTTGAGAATAGGTTGAGAATAGGTTGAGAATAGGTTGAGAATAGGTTGAGAATAGGTTGAGAATAGGTTGAGAATAGGTTGAGAATAGGTTGAGAATAGGTTGAGAATAGGTTGAGAATAGGTTGAGAATAGGTTGAGAATAGGTTGAGAATAGGTTGGGAATAGGTTGAGAATAGGTTGAGAATAGGTTGAGAATAGGTTGAGAATAGGTTGAGAATAGGTTGAGAATAGGTTGAGAATAGATTGAGAATAGATTGAGAATAGGTTGAGAATAGGTTGAGAATAGGTTGAGAATAGGTTGAGAATAGGTTGAGAATAGGTTGAGAATAGGTTGAGAATAGGTTGAGAATAGGTTGAGAATAGGTTGAGAATAGGTTGAGAATAGGTTGAGAATAGGTTGAGAATAGGTTGAGAATAGGTTGAGAATAGGTTGAGAACAGGTTGAGATTAGGTTGAGATTAGGTTGAGATTAGGTTGAGATTAGGTTGAGAATAGGTTGAGAATAGGTTGAGAATAGGTTGAGAATAGGTTGAGAATAGGTTGAAAATAAGTTGTGGATAAGTTGTAGATAAGTTGTGGATAAGTTGTGGATAAGTTGTGGATAAGTTGTGGATAAGTTGAGGATAAGTTGCGGATAAGTTGCGGATAAGTTGCGGATAAGTTGCGGATAAGTTGCGGATAAGTTGCGGATAAGTTGCGGATAAGTTGCGGATAAGTTGCGGATAAGTTCCGGATAAGTTCCGGATAAGTTCCGGATAAGTTCCGGATAAGTTCCGGATAAGTTCCGGATAAGTTCCGGATAAGTTCCGGATAAGTTGTGGATAAGTTGTGGATAAGTTGTGGATAAGTTGTGGATAAGTTGTGGATAATTGTGGATAAGTTGTGGATAAGTTGTGGATAAGTTGTGGATAAGTTGTGGATAAGTTGTGGATAAGTTGTGGATAAGTTGTGGATAAGTTGTGGATAAGTTGTGGATAAGTTGTGGATAAGTTCCGGATAAGTTCCGGATAAGTTCCGGATAAGTTCCGGATAAGTTCCGGATAAGTTCCGGATAAGTTGTGGATAAGTTCCGGATAAGTTCCGGATAAGTTGTGGATAACTTCTGTATAAGTTGACAATAATTGGAGACCAAGTTGAGAAAAAGTAGAGAATAAGTTGGAAATGAGCATCTGAATAAGTCAATCACAAATATCACAGCCCTCTCGTACAAAAATCAAAACCCAATAAAATTCTCGCATGTTATTTCATCCAGACAGCCCCCAGTATGTGACGAAGAAACAAAGGAAAAAATAAAAAGTTTAAACAGTTTTTCAGTCTCATTTTTTTTGCGTTCGGGCGATTGCAAAAAAGGTGATTGGACGATGCGACGAGGGGCGAAAAGAAATCACATCGCATCATCGCCTCCCACCCAGCGCAGTAGCCCAGTAACGGCAAATGGGGACGCTGGTTGCTATTTTATGCGTGTCACCGCCTCCGCAGTGTTTTCACGGGACGTCGAGCACCCCCCGGGTTTTTTTTTTTTTTTTTTTTTTTTTTTAGTCGATGCGAGGCTCGTATAGTCTAGAGGACAAGCAGCATCGGAGAATGCGGCGGGGGGTGGGGCTGGGTGTCGGTAACCGAGTTAAATAACGCTACATTACCACCCTCTCTTCGATACAAGGGTTGTCCGAGTGTGAAATACCCTCCGGCTTATCAAGCTCCCGCAGAGATTTTTTTATTATACTCGCATCAAAACCCAAATACCTCGGTTCGCTATCCCTCGCGACTCCCGGTCGCAGAATATCCCCGGCCATTCCTCGTCGACGCCGCCATTGCGGTCAACGGCAAGTACCCGCTCTAAAGAGAGACCTCGTTTTTGTGTCTGAAAGGATATCGCGCTTTGTTTGAAAAGAGATCTTGTATTGTGTGATCAGAAATCTCATTTTGCCTCGAGAGACATCCCCGTTTTGTCTGAAAAGATACTTTGTAGAGTCTGAAGAGAGACTTCATCTCGTCTGAAACCTCAGTTGAAACGAGAATACGTCTAGAACGTCGTCTGATCTTCAAATATCGGCTGAAAACTCGACTGATCTTGAAATATCGACTGAAAACTCGTCTGATCTTGAAATATCGGCTGCAACCTCGTCTGATTTTGAAACATTGTCTGAAATCTCGTCTGATCTTGAAACCTAGTCTGAAACCTAGTCTGAAATCTAGTCTAAAATCTAGTCTAAAATCTAGTCTAAAATCTAGTCTAAAATCTAGTCTGAAATCTAGTCTGAAATCTAGTCTGAAATCTAGTCTGAAATCTAGTCTGAAATCTAGTCTGAAATCTAGTCTGAAATCTAGTCTGAAATCTAGTCTGAAATCTAGTCTGAAATCTAGTCTGAAATCTAGTCTGAAATCTAGTCTGAAACCTAGTCTGAAATCTAGTCTGAAACCTAGTCTGAAATCTAGTCTGAAACCTAGTATGAAATCTAGTCTGAAACCTAGTCTGAAACCTAGTCTGAAATCTAGTCCGAAATCTAGTCCGAAACCTAGTTTGAAATCTAGTCTGAAATCTAGTCTGAAATCTAGTCTGAAATCTAGTCTGAAATCTAGTCTGAAATCTAGTCTGAAATCTAGTCTGAAATCTAGTCTGAAATCTAGTCTGAAATCTAGTCTGAAATCTAGTCTGAAATCTAGTCTGAAATCTAGTCTGAAACCTAGTCTGAAATCTAGTCTGAAAGCTAGTCTGAAAGCTAGTCCGAAAGCTAGTCCGAAAGCTAGTCCGAAAGCTAGTCCGAAAGCTAGTCCGAAAGCTAGTCCGAAAGCTAGTCCGAAAGCTAGTCCGAAAGCTAGTCCGAAAGCTAGTCCGAAAGCTAGTCCGAAAGCTAGTCCGAAAGCTAGTCCGAAAGCTAGTCCGAAAGCTAGTCCGAAAGCTAGTCCGAAAGCTAGTCCGAAAGCTAGTCCGAAAGCTAGTCCGAAAGCTAGTCCGAAAGCTAGTCCGAAAGCTAGTCCGAAAGCTAGTCCGAAAGCTAGTCCGAAAGCTAGTCCGAAAGCTAGTCCGAAAGCTAGTCCGAAAGCTAGTCCGAAAGCTAGTCCGAAAGCTAGTCCGAAAGCTAGTCCGAAAGCTAGTCCGAAAGCTAGTCTGAAAGCTAGTCTGAAAGCTAGTCTGAAAGCTAGTCTGAAACATTGTCTGAAACCTAGTCTGAAACCTCGCCTGGAAACTAGTCTGAAACCGTCTGAAACGTAATCTGGAATCTCACCTGAAAATTAGTCTGAAACCTCGCTTGAAATCTAGTCTGAAACCTCGTTTGAAACCTAGTCTGAAACTTCGTTCGAAACCTCGACAGCAACTTTACCTCAAACCTCGTCTGAAAAGAGTCCTCGTGTTAAAAAAATACCTCTACGAGCATCGAAGAACTAAAGCAAAAAGTCTGAAAAGTTTGATCCTTCGAGAGAATTGTGGTTGGGGAAGAAAATAAAACGAGATTTTTATATCCAATTAGGATGAGGTTGGGCCCTAATTAGCCGAGAGGTTGATTGATTTAATTATTTATCGAGGACCTGTTCAGCTACCGGAGTGGCTAAGGGCACGCTTCGTCGGTCGCTGAGCTGGCGCCTACTTGAGAAAATCGATGGACGAGCTCTACCTGCCCGTCCAACCATTGTCCCTGCCCTGCCACAATTACATCCGTCTAGACTGGAGGACTTTCGGTTTCTCGTGAAATGACAATTACATAGGAACGTCCACTCGCAGCTCCCACCTTTCGTGAGGCCGAGTGGTATTCTGGCCGGCTTCCTAGTCTCTACGATTGCTATCCAACGTAACTCTCCCTCGCTATTTTCGCTCCACTCTTTCTCAACGCGTCGCTATCGGCGGTCATAAAAAAAAAAAATATTATGTCAGAAAACGAAAGATCTTTAACATCTTTTCTCACTACCGCAGATTTTTAACTTCTCAAACTATTTCGACGAAAATCTTCCCTGGGCAATGTTTTTTTTTTTTTTTTTTTTTTTTTTTTCTCGACCACTGCCGTGCTTTCAGACATTCAAATAATCTATTATCAGCCGTGTCCGAGGAAGCTCGCAATCACGAGACCCAATATTTCGACTTCCCGGAACGTCACAGATTACAACTGTACTCATACTTCCTTCAGAGAATTCCACTTCAGATTTTTAATTTTTTTTTTTTTTTTCCTTTAGTCTGAAAGACCACGCTGATTTTTTGGAGCTCGTTTTTAACGAGGCATCGCTCAGCCGGATGTGAATATTTTTTGGCTTCTTTGTAGTGCGATCGATACGCCAGAATCTCAGCAAAACTTTCGTCCACTTCCGGATTCCAGATAACGATCCGGCGAGCCGTAATAATTTTTATTACTTTTACATACCGAATCTCATGTTCCACGTTTATTTTCGCTCGAATAATAAAAGTCTCATTTCCCGTCCTCACAAAAACTTCGAACACGATTGACGAATCTGCTTCCGACCTTTCGCCGAAGAAGGGTCAAATTTTGTTATACGGGCCAGATGCATATAGGAACGTAGGAGGAAAAAAAAAAAAAAAAAAAAAAAAAAAAACGGAAAGCGACGACATGGACGATCTCGCTACTCATCAGCCTGTTGCCGAAGCCGCCCCTTCGCAGCACGCCGAACGGGAGTCTGTATATAAAAAAAAAAAAAAAATGCTTGAGGGTCGCACCCCTATTCGACCGGCCGTTCTTCACTGGTTCCCGCGGGTAGTACAAAGTTACCAACCCCTGCGTTAAACCCGCCGAGGGAATGCGAGGATACAGCTATATGCTTTTCAGCATTGGCTCGCGTATTGCGTCGCGTGCTGGTAGATAACGGTGTGCTAATTGATTATAATAAGCGACGAGGGTAAAACGACGGGGGTGGTTCGACGTTCGACGACCGGAACTCTCTTATCTGCGAGGAAAGTAAACGGAGGGTTGGAATGAAAAAAAAATATACCTAGTAACCGCCCGTTGAGCGGCTAAAGAGCCACTTCCGGTAAAGCGGTTCGTCGTACGGGCAGTTGAAAATTTCGGTGGTTTTTTTTTTTTTTTTTTTTTATGGTTTTGGCGAGATTTCGGGATTTAGAAAATTGAGTGCCTTTGGAGATTTGGAGACGAAGGAACGCGAATTTATCGCTCCGAGCTGAAAACTTGCGATCGGCGTCGACGGTTTGTTACACCCAGGAACGAGAATTTTTGTTTTTGGATAACAATTCTGACGAACTCTTTACAACTCTTGATAATCTTAATAATGTCTGTAAAATTCTTTAAATTAAAAATTCTTAAAAATTCTTAAAAATTCTTAAAAATTCTTAAAAATTCTTAAAAATTCTTAAAAATTCTTAAAAATTCTTAAAAATTCTTAAAAATTCTTAAAAATTCTTAAAAATTCTTAAAAATTCTTAAAAATTCTTAAAAATTCTTAAAAATTCTTAAAAATTCTTAAAAATTCTTAAAAATTCTTAAAAATTCTTAAAAATTCTTAAAAATTCTTAAAAATTCAATTTCTCTGATGGCGGAGCTAAAATTGTTGTGGCTCTTGCCAAAAGCGTTATTTCCTTCAACTTTTAGGTGGTTCGACAAGTTCCATTCGGAGAAAAAAATATGTTTACCCCTTAACAAATAAAAAAATTAAAAAAGAACTGAAGACCGACCAATCAAGTAACGACAAAAAATATATATATATTATCCCGCGTGAGAAAAGATCGTCGTCAATCGCGTTTGCAGCAAAGCGGCGCCGAGAGAACGAAGGAATAGCTGTAGCAAGAAGAAAAGAGAATAAGAATGAAGAAGAAATGGAGTCCATCCTCGGACGTGCGCGCTCATTTGCCATACGTAAAGTGGGCGTCGGCGCCATCGTACTTTGCTGAAAGCGCGGGACGATCGTACAGTGACAATAAGCCGCGACTAGCAATTAGCAATTAAACCAATAAGTCTGCAATTGGTGATTCCATCAATGCCGCTGTTAGCGTGTGACGTTCCCACAGAGCAGAACACGCCAGGCATCGACGGGGGAACGGAGAGATACTGTTGAATCTTTCCTTTTTTTTGTCCCTTTTATTTTACCCACTTCTTCGATGTACTCCTCATCTCGTATAATCTGGCTCCTCCTTCTCCCGCATCTCCCTCTTTTTCTGTCTTTACTCTTCGTGAAGACTCTTGGCAACGAACACGTGGAAACGATAGACACACATATATTCACCAGTTATAGTTTCGATCGATAATTGGACAAATTGGCATTGGAGTCAGGAAATTGGTTTTCGAGACTGATAACATTTATTCGCCTTGGGTCACTCACTTATCCTATAAGATGGCAATGACAGTGGCAATGATAGTGGCAATGATAGTGGCAATGATAGTGGCAATGATAGTGGCAATGATAGTGGCAATGATAGTGGCAATGATAGTGGCAATGATAGTGGCAATGATAGTGGCAATGATAGTGGCAATGATAGTGGCAATGATAGTGGCAATGATAGTGGCAATGATAGTGGCAATGATAGTGGCAATGATAGTGGCAATGATAGTGGCAATGATAGTGGCAATGATAGTGGCAATGATAGTGGCAATGATAGTGGCAATGATAGTGGCAATGATAGTGTCAATGATAGTGGCAATGATAGTGGCAATGATAGTGGCAATGATAGTGGCAATGATAGTGGCAATGATAGTGGCAATGATAGTGGCAATGATAGTGGCAATGACGATGAAAGTGACGATGGAAGTGACGATGGAAGTGACGATGGAAGTGACGATGGAAGTGACGATGGAAGTGACGATGGAAGTGACGATGGAAGTGACGATGAAAGTGACGATGAAAGTGACGATGAAAGTGACGACGGAAGTGACGACGGAAGTGACGACGGAAGTGACGACGGAAGTGACGACGAAAGTGACGACGAAAGTGACGACGAAAGTGACGACGAAAGTGACGACGAAAGTGACGATGAAAGTGACGATGGAAGTGACGATGGAAGTGACGATGGAAGTGACGATGGAAGTGACGATGGAAGTGACGATGGAAGTGACGATGGAAGTGACGATGGAAGTGACGATGGAAGTGACGATGGAAGTGACGATGGAAGTGACGATGGAAGTGACGATGGAAGTGACGATGGAAGTGACGATGGAAGTGACGATGGAAGTGACGATGGAAGTGACGATGGAAGTGACGATGGAAGTGACGATGGAAGTGACGATGGAAGTGACGATGGAAGTGACGATGGAAGTGACGATGGAAGTGACGATGGAAGTGACGATGGAAGTGACGATGGAAGTGACGATGGAAGTGACGATGGAAGTGACGATGGAAGTGACGATGGAAGTGACGATGGAAGTGACGATGGAAGTGACGATGGAAGTGACGATGGAAGTGACGATGGAAGTGACGATGGAAGTGACGATGGAAGTGACGATGGAAGTGACGATGGAAGTGACGATGGAAGTGACGATGGAAGTGACGATGGAAGTGACGATGGAAGTGACGATGGAAGTGACGATGGAAGTGACGATGGAAGTGACGATGGAAGTGACGATGGAAGTGACGATGGAAGTGACGATGGAAGTGACGATGGAAGTGACGATGGAAGTGACGATGGAAGTGACGATGGAAGTGACGATGGAAGTGACGATGGAAGTGACGATGGAAGTGACGATGGAAGTGACGATGGAAGTGACGATGGAAGTGACGATGGAAGTGACGATGGAAGTGACGATGGAAGTGACGATGGAAGTGACGATGGAAGTGACGATGGAAGTGACGATGGAAGTGACGATGGAAGTGACGATGGAAGTGACGATGGAAGTGACGATGGAAGTGACGATGGAAGTGACGATGGAAGTGACGATGGAAGTGACGATGGAAGTGACGATGGAAGTGACGATGGAAGTGACGATGGAAGTGACGATGGAAGTGACGATGGAAGTGACGATGGAAGTGACGATGGAAGTGACGATGGAAGTGACGATGGAAGTGACGATGGAAGTGACGATGGAAGTGACGATGGAAGTGACGATGGAAGTGACGATGGAAGTGACGATGGAAGTGACGATGGAAGTGACGATGGAAGTGACGATGGAAGTGACGATGGAAGTGACGATGGAAGTGACGATGGAAGTGACGATGGAAGTGACGATGGAAGTGACGATGGAAGTGACGATGGAAGTGACGATGGAAGTGACGATGGAAGTGACGATGGAAGTGACGATGGAAGTGACGATGGAAGTGACGATGGAAGTGACGATGGAAGTGACGATGGAAGTGACGATGGAAGTGACGATGGAAGTGACGATGGAAGTGACGATGGAAGTGACGATGGAAGTGACGATGGAAGTGACGATGGAAGTGACGATGGAAGTGACGATGGAAGTGACGATGGAAGTGACGATGGAAGTGACGATGGAAGTGACGATGGAAGTGACGATGAAAGTGACGATGGATGTGACGATGGAAGTGACGATGTCAACGATAATGGCATCGATAATGGGAACGATAATGGCAATTGTAATGCCAATAAAAACCGCAATAATAATGGAAAAAGCGACATTATTAATATCGTTTAGTGACAATTTTGTGATTCTATTATCATATTTTCTTATCGACAGTCGATTGAGTCGAATATTGCTCAGACATTTAACAGATCTGCATTTATATTTGTAAAAGTCCAAATTAAGTGATTAATTGATAAAAAAAAATATATAAGTATACGATTACTTTTTACTATTGATTTTTCGCTCATTAATCGAGAACTTTACTCGGGCACATTTTCTTCATGAGTAATGAAAGCTTGCGAGGGTCTTTTGAAATTCGCGTCGATGTATTTTTCGACGCGATCCTCGTGGGCGATTGAATGGCTCGAGAGCCGACAGAGCTATCGATCCGACGTGCAGCGATTAAACATTAATTGAATAATTAATATTTATAAAGTTTATCGCTCGACCTATCGAGCTGGAAGGCAACGGAGCAGCGATGCCGACGGGTCGGAGGGGTGGGGGAATTAATTCGATTGTAAGGCTCGCGTGGGGATCGTATATCGGCTTAATAGGCGCCATATTGTTCGTAACGACGCAATAAATATGGACGCGGGCAAATGAAGACGATAAATTGTCGGACGCCCCCGCCGATGTCGGCACCGTGTGTGCGTCCCGCTTTTGTCCTTTGCCTTCACCCGAGTTCACTTTCTTCCCCTTCCGCCAATATCTTATATTTTTCACTCCTTCGCACCCAGCGTTCGGTCCATTGTGCGCGTTTTACAACCATCGAGACACTTGCCGATAAAACGCTCGATCGACTCTCGTCGTCGATCAGTTCTTGGCTTCCTTAAGGTAGTCCTTGCGAATTGTGTCGATTTCGCATAAGTTTCAGAGAATCGAGAGGGAATCGTAAACACTTGTCGATGGTATAAAAAATTGAAAAAAAAAATCAAGCGTATCGAAGATGCCGAAAAGATTAATTTTGCATAATAATAATCCCAAAATGTTATTAACAAATTGATGAAAAATTTAATTGTTCAACAAATCTCCCGGAAACATAACTTTTTTTTTTTAATCAAAATTATTCGTTTATTTTTCTGAATACGTATGAATATTTTCAGATTTTTTAATCTGAAAATATTCATACGTTTAATATTTTTCACCTATGTTACATTTTTTTTTTAAAGACAGAGAATCTCCAAAAATTTAAACTTCAAGCTATTCATAAATCGTCAAAATTCGAACTCCCATAAAAAAAAATTCTTTAATAGTATTTACCATCCCATTAATTTTCAACACTCAATCCCCCATTTTTGTCCTTACACAGCACGTGTTTTATAAAGAAAAGTCATTAAAAAGTGCAACTTCAAGCTTTTCATAAATCCTCGAACTTTGAACTCCAAAAAAAAAAATCTTAAATCGTATTTTCCATCCCACATACAGAAATTAATTTATTTGGGGGCGCCGCGCTAATAAATATTAACTTTTATTTAAAAAATATTAATTTTTGTTGAATAAATATTAATTTTCATTAAAAAAATATTAATTTTTGTTGAATAAATATTAATTTTCATTAAATAAATATTAATTTTCATTAAATAAATATTAATTTTCATTAAATAAATATTAATTTTCATTAAATAAATATTAATTTTTATTGAATAAATATTAATTTTCATTAAATAAATATTAATTTTCATTAAATAAATATTAATTTTCATTAAATAAATATTAATTTTCATTAAATAAATATTAATTTTTATTGAATAAATATTAATTTTTATTGAATAAATATTAATTTTTATTGAATAAATATTAATTTTTGTTGAATAAATATTAATTTTTATTAAATAAATATTAATTTTTATTAAATAAATATTATTTTTCATTAAATAAATATTAATTTTCATTAAATAAATATTATTTTTCATTAAATAAATATTAATTTTTATTAAATAAATTTGTAGTTTCAGCGCGCTCGGCAAGTAAACAACATTAGCGCGCGCACGAATTTCCAGCACTTAATAACGCCCCATTTTTTTTTTTGTCCACCCGATCGACGTCTCACAGTCCGGGCACGTGTTCGGCGAGGCTCGCCGTCGCGAGCCGCGCGATCCCGCCTATACGGCACCCGGCCAGTTCCCAAGCATTGCAACCTACGGTAAGAAGCGTAAGAAGCGTAAAACGGAAGTGAGGCTGCCCGTTCGACGTCGTGCCGGAGTACGAAGATCTCGCCCCCGGGCGTTCGTCATCGGCGCAACTCTCAGCCGTGAGAAATAAGAGAGAAAGATGAGAAAATACGTGTATAAACTCGGTACGCGCGCGACTCGCCTCGGCGTACAAATCTCGCACCGTCCTCCTCCGATATCCGCATGTCCGTCTCGTTCCCTCCTCATCGTCGCGGGCGACCGCAAAAATTCCCGTGTCTCTTTCTCCTACAGCGAGGCGCGTTCCGAGAAAGAGCCACTACTCGTTTTCATTTCTCCTTACGCTATTAGCCGCGGTGAGCCGCGGCTCGCGAGCTCTCGGGCCTCGGCTCGTCTATACGCAACTCACACAGCGAAGACAAGAGCCGGTCGATCTCGTAATATTTTCTGCAATTTTTTTTTTTTTTTTTTTTTTTTTTTTTTTTTTTTTTTTTTTTTTTTTGGTGCGAGATATATGTATTTTTCTGGGGTCTTTTATGAATATCGCGGTACGGAGTGGCGAGAGGCGCGGTTGGGATTCTTTAATGCGAGGGGAACTTTAACACCGGGGTGGGAATTACTGCACCCAGGAAAATTGTTTATTTGACCGGCAACGGCGAATAAATATTTACTTTACTGGAAATAAATATTTACTTTACTGGAAATAAATATTTACTTTACTGGAAATAAATATTTACTTTACTGGAAATAAATATTTACTTTACTGGAAATAAATATTTACTTTACTGGAAATAAATATTTATTTTTATTAAATGAATATTTGTTTTGATTGAATGAATATTTATTTAAACCAAATGAATATTTATTTGCGGGGCGGCGGTCAAATAATAGAAATTTGCGATACGAATGCGGTAAAGCGAACTTTATACGCACGCTGTGAAGTGTTGCATAATATTTTCTGTAACGAATGCAGGAGAAGTGCTGCGCTGAACCTGCTGATTGTGGCGCTGTACGGTCAGCGTGCGTAAAGTACGGTCAGCGTGCGTAAAGTACGGGAAGCGTGCGTAAAGTACGAGACGCGTGCGCAAAGTATGAGAAGCGTGCGTAAAGTAAGAGAAGCGTGCGTAAAGTACGAGACGCGTGCGTAAAGTACGAGAAGCGTGCGTAAAGTACGGGAAGCGTGCGTAAAGTACGAGAAGCGTGCGTAAAGTACGAGACGCGTGCGCAAAGTATGAGAAGCGTGCGTAAAGTGAAATCACCACGATGTGCGATTACGATCGATGATCGGCGTATATTTCGATTTGGGCGACGGATAATTTGTATGAATTTCAGAATTGTTGAAATTAGGGTGATGTAATAAATTTTTTTTGTTTTGTATAAAATGCGTAGGTTTATCATGGAAGAGTCAAGGGTCGTGAGATGATGATTTTTGTTTGCTTGTTATTGTTTGATAACGCAAATTGAAATGGTTATAGCTTGTATAATAATGAATTGTTTAAATAACAAAAGCGTGCATCTTTAAAGCCGATTATACATATTTATTAATTTTTTAATAACAAAAATTTGAATGTTTAAAGCGCCTGCAATAATAGATTTTTATTCATTTTTTTAATAAAAAAAAAGATTCTACCGATTTAAGTTCGTGCAACGTTACATTAATTTTTATGATAAAAAAATTCACCGTCATCTTGGTGTCGTTAAAGTTCGTGTAATAGTAATAATAATGAGTTTGAGCAGATTTTTTTTCTCCTTTTTTCAAATGTTTTTATGCACCTGTGTGCGTGTAGCTTCGTTAGAATAAGAGAGGGCTCGACCGCCGTGCCGGTGAGTCGAGATGAACGGTCATTAGCAATTAACCATCAACTCACTCCGGATGTCAGCATCAGAGTCAATTAGAATCTTCCCGAATAACGATCTTGGAATTTTACTGAAATAGAGAGAATTAACCCTCGAGAGAAAGTCCAGATTTTTTGCACCCTCGTCTTCGTCGATGGATTACTCAGCCGGAAATGAATATTTTTTGGCTTCTTTGTAGCGAAATCGAAACGCCGAAATCTTACCAACAAGTCTGCCAAGATGTCGTATTGATAAAACGAATAGCACGCGAATTAAACGTTATTGAATATTAAGTGCACATACGTTATACACATTTTTATCACTCCCGTCTTCGAAGTCGCCTAACTTTGCCAAAAAAAAATATTTTTTGATACATTTGTAGTGAAATCGAAACGCCAAAATCTTACCAACAAGTCTGCCAAGATGTCGTATTGATAAAACGAATAGCACGCGAATTAAACGTTATTGAATATTAAGTGCACATACGTTATACACATTTTTATCACTCCCGTCTTCGAAGCCGCCTAACTTTGCCAAAAAAAAATATTTTTTGATACATTTGTAGTGAAATCGAAACGCCAAAATCTTACCAACAAGTCTGCCAAGATGTCGTATTGATAAAACGAATAGCACGCGAATTAAACGTTATTGAATATTAAGTGCACATACGTTATACACATTTTTATCACTCCCGTCTTCGAAGCCGCCTAACTTTGCAAAAAAAAAATATTTTTTGATACATTTGTAGTGAAATCGAAACGCCGAAACCTCCGCAATAAGCTCGTCAAGGTCCCATACCGATCTACCAAAGAGCCTATCAATTACAGGCTCTCAAAGATAAACGCTCCACCAATACTGGACGAATTCTTGCCCACTCTTTCAAAATTGTATTTATTATTAATTTTTAATTCATCGGACCTTTTCCTAATTATGATTTCCGCTCTGGCTATTCAAGGGCGATAAGCCAGGCATGAAATAAAAAAAATTTCACTCGCAAATCGTCGATAGATGCCTATAAAAATCGCTCGAATGGATTTCGCGACTCCACCGATAAGCTTCAGCGCGCAATTTGAATTCGGTGTTTTTTTTTTCTCTTTTTTTTCTGCGGTTCGAGTGGATCGAGTGTGGCGGAATGGAAAGGGAGGGCTGAGAAGCGTTTACCCCGCGGGAAGTATAGATGAGTTCGGTCGCAAGGGCTTTCGACTATGGACGCGGATTTGAATAACAAAGTCGCTTCTGGCCGAAGCGAACTCGCTCTCCGCGTCAACGACTCGACCTGCCTTTTCACTCCGAGCTTTCCATCCTTTCTGTGCAAAATTTTGCATTCGAAGCGCGACGACCTCGGAGCTACGGCGCGATTTGTGGGACCGTCGAATGGAGTTCGACTTTAAGGACTTTTACACGAAACTAAAATTCAAATTTTTTGAATTAATTTTTTTTATTTTTTTTAATGGTTTAGTCAAGAATATTCTGTTGAATTTTTATGTCGAGAGTCAACGAATTAGGAAAGTGGCGAAGCGCTCGAGCAACGGCGCGGCCGAACTTTGAAGGCTTTTTTTTTTTAACGTGATTTTCAAGATCTGTCTGATTGATTAAAAAATTGCTTGATGGATTTTTATGAAAATTTTTACCGTTTTACTTCAACAGATTCTTCAGTCCCCGACGGTCTCATATTTAAAAAAATTATTTAAAAAAATTATTGAAGTGTTGAAAAATGGATCAAAATTGACTTTTCAAATGGCCGCTATTTTGCTAATTTTTTCTACTTGTCAAGGACCGTGCAATTATTATATCATATATTATTTATTATGTGTAAAGAAACAATAAAAAAAATTCGATTAAAAAATAGTTCAGTGTTGAAAAATGGGTATAAAAATCGACTTTTCAAATTGCCGCCATTCTGCCAATTTTTTCCCGCTTGTCAAGGACCGTGCAATCATTATATCATATATTATATATTATGTGTAAAGAAAAAATAAAAAAAATTTGATTAAAAAATAGTTCAGTGTTGAAAAATAGGTATAAAAATCGAATTTTCAAATGGCCGCCACTTTGCCAATTTTTTCCCGCTTGTCAAGGACCGTGCAATCATTATATCATATATTATATATCATGTGTAAAGAAAAAGCAAAAAAAAATGTAATTAAAAAATGGTTCAGTCTTGAAAAAATGGTAAAAATTGACTTTCCATTAGCGCCATTTTGCCAATTTTTTTCCCTTATCAAGGACCGCCTTACATATAATTTGTTAAGAAACAATTACAAAAATGTTGTTTCTGATAAAACGACAATTTAAAACCAGCGACATCGCAAAGGAACTGGCAAAAAAATTGTTTACGCCGTCCGAAAAAAAATAATAGATAACAATAAAATTGAATGAAAAAATTCCTAAATGTTCTTCAATACATCCTCCTCTCCCCCTAAAAAAATTAAATCGATACAGCGTATATCAACCGAGAAAAAAAAATCACGAAATATGCATCCGTTTTTACCCATTTACTCGATATGAAGTCTACCAAATTTTATTTTTATTATTAACCGTTTTTTTTTTTAATAAATGTTCAAAGACGAGATTTTCGGGAAAATATATATTTTTTTAAATTCGCCGTCTCAGTAAAAATAAATGTTCTCTAATTACGAAAAATTAACGGTAAAATTCTCACAGAAAAAATATGCATCGATCGATGACGAAATAAAAAATCGACGCCGAGGTGTGCGAAGTTACGCGTCGAGAATCGTCGAATTCCCATATGAAAAAGAATCTCCGCGTCACCCCTGCGCGCGGACACGAACGCTTCGTCTTTCATGCACGAACGAGCCAGGGGACATTTCGGCCGCTGCCGCGGATAGGGAAATTTTTTTTCCCTCACAAAAGGACGCTCGAACTTTCCCAGCATATCTAAAAATTTCTGACAGGTGTGACTGCTTATTCGTGGCGTGAATAAATCATCGTGGCATCCCGAAGAAGAGGAAAAAAATCCGCCCAATCTTCGACAGATGCATGTAATCTTTTTTTATAAAATAAAAAATAAAAATAAAAAAATAGTCATTTGAAAAAATTTATTTAAATGTAAATAAATTTAGCCCGATAGACTTTTATTAGGCTGGAATTTTTTTTCATACACTGTATTCGAAATTTGAAAAACATGAGCAATTTTGCAGTAATTTTTTAATTTTTAATTTAGATTTTAGTAAATTTTGGGAAATTTTTTTTAAATTTTAATATTTGATATTTTTATTTTGCAAAAAAGTACATTAATGTTCAATTTACGTAAGTAATGTTAGTAAATTTCAAATTCCATTTGCATTTGTACATTCAATTTGCAATTAATTTTTATAGTGTTTGAATAAAACCTATTTAATTGAGATAGATTTTTATAAATGAAATAAATAATTCATGAATGAAATTTCTTTTTATGCATCCACGATCGAAATCGTGCAACCAGCAATTTTTTCCTATTTCAAATTCCGCCCGCAGGACCTTTCGGCCTAGTATATAAACGCATCCCAATTTATCAAATCAAATTGAATCAAACATCACAAAATAATATCTGCCTTAACAAGTAAATTTCTGATCTCGCTAAAGTTTATTTAAATTAAATAAGTTATTTTGTTTCAGTGAACAATTTTTTAAATTTCAGTAAACAATTTATTTAATTTCCGTAAACAATTTTTTTAATTTCAGTAAACAATTTGTTTAATTTCGGTAAACAATTTGTTCAATTTCCGTAAACAATTTATTTAATTTCCGTAAACAATTTTTTTAATTTCAGTAAACAATTAATTCAATTTCCGCAAATAATTTATTTAATTTCAGTAAACAATTTATTTAATTTCAGTAAACAATTTCTTCAATTTCAGTAAAAAATTTCTTCAATTTCCGTAAACAATTTTTTCAATTTCAGTAAACAATGTGTCTAATTTCGGTAAACAATTTATTCAATTTCCGTAAACAATTTATTTAATTTCCGTAAACATTTTATTCAATTTCCGTAAACAATTTATTCAATTTCCGCAAATAATTTATTTAATATCAGTAAACAATTTATTTAATTTCAGTAAACAATTTATTTAATTTCAGCAAACAATTTATTTAATTTCAGCAAACAATTTCTTCAATTTCCGTAAACAATTTCTTCAATTTCAGTAAACAATTTATTTAATTTCAGCAAACAATTTATCTGCTCAAAACAAATGATTTATTCGAAAACAACCGATCGAATAAATAATTTTTCTGGGTGTAAAAAAGCATTGCTCGAGATGGAAACATTCCTCTCCCTCGGTAGGTAATTTCCAACTTATCGCGATGAAAACCAGCCCTAAGAAGGCTTTCAGACGGTGGGATGGTGGCGCTAGTCGATCGGAAGTGTGTCAAATTACAGAGTTCCGCGGTATTAATGACTCCTAATGACATGACCCTCCTCTCCGCTGCCCCCCCCCCCCCCCCCCCCCCCCCCCCCGCCAAATAAATTTTTCCACCGCCCTCTCCGTTGCCCGCTCCATCGCGCCGAGGGGGCCAAAGGGACAAGGCCGGGGCCCGCTCGAAGACTTGTGGCCCCCCGACACAAGAAACCGGCGAGCTAATAAGAACGAGACGAAGAAACCCGCCCGAGGCCCGATTCACGGAATCCACATTAAAAATAAAATTACTAATTGACGAAGGCTAATAGCAATAAGACAAACAACTGGGCTAAATACTATAAAGTAAAACACAGGTTCGCCAATAATCTGCATCCTTCTCGCTTTCGTTGTCTCCTCCCTCTCTTCCCCCTTCGTTTCCCCCTTAAGGGCGGGGGGGGGGGGGGGGGAATTTTTTTTTTACCGCGCCAGCGCTTTTTCTCCGGCCGGACGGACGGGACTTCCCCGGTAAGGAGATACATCGATATTATGCCGATCTCGGTCGAAGCTTCGAGTTTTTTTTTTTTTTTTTTTTTTTTTTTTTTTTTTTTTCTACGCCGAGCGAAGCGAACGCGGATTGTTTTTATTACGCTCGTTCGACCTGTAGGCAAAACCGATGGGGAGCAAAGAGAAGGGGGGGGGGGGGGGGGGGGGGGTAACGAGGGGACGAAACGATTTGCCGGTTACGAGTCATTTCGGCACTTGAGTTTTAATGAAACCGGGCCGTGGTGCGAGAGATTGAACAAAAAATAAGAGTGAAGTTTTGTTGAAAACAAACAAAAAAAAAAGTTCGAGCGAAAAATTCGGGTCGATCGACTGAAAAAGTTCGAGTGAAAAATTCGGGTCGATCGACTGAAATCGATACATGGGATATAAAGAGAGCTGGGCAAGTGTTTGAAGCACACGAAGTAAGTTTTCAAGCACATATTGGAGTACTTTTTAGAATACTCGGATATTTATTAGTGCGCATTAAAGTACTCGAATACTGGAGGTAATCGATTGTTAGCGGTACATAGTGTACCATAACACTCGAGGTACTTGAGTACTTGTGTTACTCAAGTGCTGAAGTCCCTGAAGTACTCAAGTACGTGTAGTACTCGAGTACCTGAAGTACCCGAAATATTCAAATTCCCAAAGTACTCAAGTACCTGAAGCACCCAAAGTACCCACAATACCCCGAAATACCCCGAAATACCAGAAGTACCCGAAGAACTCCAAGTACCCCAAGTAACCCAAGGACCCCAAGTACCCCAAGTACCCCAAGTACCCCAAGTACCCCAAGTACCCCAAGTACCCCCGTACCCCAAGTACTCCAAGTACTCCAAGTACCCCAAGTACCCCAAGTACCCCAAGTACCTGAAATATTCAAATACCTGAAGTACTTAAATCCTGGAAATAGCCGAATTACCTGAAGTACGCATATTCCTAAACTATTTGTAGTACTCAAATATCTGAAGTACTCAAATCCTGGAAATAGCCGAATTACCTGAAGTACGCATATTCCTAAACTATTTGTAGTACTCAAATATCTGAAGTACTCAAATCCTGGAAGTACTGAAATACTGGTAGTACTGAAATACTGGTAGTACTGAAATACTGGTAGTACTGAAATACTGGTAGTACTGAAATACTGGTAGTACTGAAATACTGGTAGTACTGAAATACTGGTAGTACTGAAATACTGGTAGTACTGAAATACTGGTAGTACTGAAATACTGGTAGTACTGAAATACTGGAAGTACTCAAATACTAGTAGTACTCAAATACTGGAAGTACTCAAATACTGGTAATACTCAAATACTTGAAGTACTCGAATACTTGAAGTACTCGAATACTTGAAGTACTCGAATACTTGAAGTACTCGAATACTTGAAGTACTCGAATACTTGAAGTACTCGAATACTTGAAGTACTCGAATACTTGAAGTACTCGAATACTTGAAGTACTCGAATACTTGAAGTACTCGAATACTTGAAGTACTCGAATACTTGAAGTACTCAAATACTTGAAGTACTCAAATACTTGCAGTACTCAAATACTTGCAGTACTCAAATACTTGAAGTACTCAAATACTTGAAGTACTCAAATACTTGAAGTACTCAAATACTTGAAGTACTCAAATACTGGAAGTACTCTAATACTTGAAGTACTCAAATACTTGAAGTACTCAAATACTGGAAGTACTCTAATACTGGAAGTACTGCAAGTACTCCAATGCTTGAAGTACTGAAAGTACTCCAATGCTTGAAGTACTCAAATACTGGAAGTACTCAAAGTACTCAAATACGACTCAATGTTTTGAACGTCAATGCGTACTTCGAATACCCGAAAGATTTGCATGGTTCTGGATGTAATTGACATGTATATAGAGGTTTTATGGAAATGCCATGAATGGTTGAACAGTGGCAAGTTATTGGGAGTAAATGCACTTTGACGAAGGAACCTAATGCACAAGAGTGGGTATAAAATTGACGATACGTGGAAGTCATCGTTATACAGAATCGTCCGTGTAGCAACGATCTTGTACAAAGTTTCGTGACATCTGGCACCGCCCTGCCAATCCCTTCAGTTCGACGGAGAAAGAGAAAAAGAGTGGTGAGACACGCACGCATCGCGCGCGACCCTCGTAACGGCACGAACGATGACACCTGACGTGGGATAAGTCCGAGATCGCTCGGATCAGCAGAAATTCCTTCCAATCAATCGAGACTTTCGGAAAAAAAAAAAAAAAATAAGCGAAACAATTATTTTGCAAGTGACTTTTATTTCGGAGCCTTCGGATAATTGACCGATGCTTTGTCGCTAAAAAATGAAACTTTAAAAATACATTTTATTATTATAATAATAATAAAATATATTTTTTTAAGTTTCAACATCCTTTAAAGTAAAACATTATTTTTTAACGATAATTATTATCATTAATATTTTGTGCAATTTTGAGTATCAATCGTGGACTAGTTTCGTGTGTCGGAAAAAAAATCGCGCGACCAAAACTAGAAAAGGGTGTTTTATATTTCTGTAGGGAAATGAAATATGAGAATGCGGGGAAAAACAAACGACTTGAAACGAGACCTTCTTTTTCATTTCACCCAAAAATTTTCTTCCGCGCTGTCAAAAATAATTAAAAATAAAAAAAATAGAAATTTCGTCCGGAAAAAAAATGGTTAAAATTTATTAACCATTAAATAAATTAAATTAATCATTAAATAATTTATTAACCATTAAATAAAATTGGTTAAATAAAGAAAAAAAAAAAAAATCGGTACCTGCCAAAGGAAAAAAAAGACTTCAAAAAATTTACGAATTATTTTTATTTTTTATTTTACTAGCAAACAATACGATTCCTCGTTTATCAATTCGTCACCGAGCTTGGAAATAAATATTTAGCGGAGAAGGAGAAACAACGAGTCGAGATCGAAGCTCGCCAGTTCCATCGAATCTCGAACGCCTTGAGGCATTTTGTTTTTTGTTGAAAATTGCAGCGAATTATCGTTTGCGTTTCTGCCGGGTGCAAAGTCAACCGAACTGCGTTCTTTTACGAGTTTCGGCTGCGGTCGATAGCCGACTTTTCGGTCGAGTTCCTTCGAACTCGGTGGTAATCTTACGTATAGCTAATAGTAGTACCGACGAGTGGGGCAAAATGGAAAACCGGGGTAAAATGGACCATTTTTTTTCACCAATTTTGTAGTGGCCATAAAAAAAACCTCATCTCAATGGCATGGAAGTCAGCAACGTTCCTCCAATGAAATTATTGACAGCTGTCACGTTTCGTAAACTGTTGCTTTCCTAGCCGATATAATATAATATAATATATAGGTGTGTGCGAATAGCGTTTGAATTTAATTGAATCGAATATTAAAAAATGTAAATAATTTTAAAAAATCGAATATTTATGAATAATTCAAATAATTTCGAATATTTATGAATAATTCAAATAATTTCGAATATTTATGCATAATTCAAATAATTTCGAATATCCATGAATAATTCAAATAATTTCGAATATTTATGAATAATTCAAATAATTTCGAATATCCATGAATAATTCAAATAATTTCGAATATTTATGAATAATTCAAATAATTTCGAATATTTATGAATAATTCAAATAATTTCGAATATTTATGAATAATTCAAATAATTTCGAATATTTATGAATAATTCAAATATTCGAATATTTATGAATAATTCAAATATTCGAATATTTATGGATAATTCAAATAATTTCGAATATTTTTTTATGAATTAAATATTCGAATGATGAAATTCCGATTACGATGAAACTGAGCACATAAATTGCATTCATTGAATGAAGAATTTTTACTACTACAGAGCTGAAGAACTTACACTCGGTTGCAAGTTATTCCCTTTTTCAGAGCTTAAATGTGTACAACAAATTCTGTTATAAATCAATTAGCGTTGTTTATCGCGAATTTATCGAATTGAATTCCGTCCATCCCGTCCGGCCGAACCCTACAGCCCTAATACGGAGAAGGCGCAAAAGTATTTTGTATTTTGTACTCAAACGGCCCGAAAAGTACTTAAAATACCAGAAAAGTATTTGGGTACTTATAATACGTATATAAAATACCCGAAATAAATAAAGTATTTAAAACACTGCCCAGCTCTGCCCTCAAATGAATATTTTTAATTATTGGAATAATTCGTTAACCTAATTGGAATATTTAGACTATTAAAATCATTCGAATATTCTTAATTATTCGAATTATTCAAGTATTTTGAATTATTTCATTTGTTAGAATATTTTGAATATTCGCACATCCCTAATAATATAATATAATATAATATAATATAATATAATATAATATAATATAATATAATATAATATAATCGGAAACTTCAAGACTGTAGTGCAAAACCAAATTCTACGCTTCGAGTAAATTTCTAGTCGACGGCTTACCGTCATTTCTACTCAAAATATCTACTTTTCTTAACACACAAAGTGTGAAATATTTACTTATTTTTCTTTCTATAAATATGTTAAAGATTTATTATGTTATACTAATGTAAAAAGGATTTTTCCCGTCTATAAATAAATAAATAAATAAATAAATAATATAATATAATATAATATAATATAATATAATATAATATAATATAATATAATATAATATAATATAATATAATATAATATAATATAATATAATATAATATAATATAATATAATATAATATAATATAATATAATATAATATAATATAATATAATATAATATAATATAATATAATATAATATAATATAATATAATATAATATAACATAATATAATATTTGAGTCGCTCTGGCAGGAAAGCGACTTTTTTCGAAAAGTTACGGCTGTCGATTATTCCATTGGAGCAACGTTGCTAACTTCCATACCATTAATCTCGGACGGACACTGGTCCGTTTTGCCCCTGGGTTCCCTATAATACGCCGTGACGACGGGGGTTGAGTGCAAATTTCAACGGGTCTGTATACACCTCGAAATTCGAAGTGGTTCTCGTTTTTCTGCTTTTTTTTTTCGTTCATAATTTCGGGAGCAAATGACAAACCCCTGGGCGCCGTTGCGAAGCAACAGTGTATTTGGCTTTATGACATACTTTACGTGGAAGAAAAAAATTAGCGGGGAGATAAAAAGAACGAGTGGGGAGGTTGCGCTGTAAATCGTCAACGCGGTGCCGCAGGAATTCGCGGTAAATTTATATACTTATGCGCCACTAAAGTATGGCGAGAGTATTTTTTTTTTTTTTTTTTTTTTCTTTGACTCACCTTGCATGGATTCCGGAGACGCGGGTTCCTTGTCGATTCTTCCAAGCGCATCGCTCGCTGTAACAAATAATTTAAAAAAATATATATATATCGATACCCAAAATAACAACGATAATGTCCGATAATTCGGTAAAATGCTTTTCTGTCTGATTTTCGTAAATTTGAACGTTTTTTTTCTGGAATTATTTTCCAGTAAATGTCGTTTAGAAAATAATAATAATACAATTTAAATATAAATATTATAATATAGTGTATGTTAATATATCATGATATTATATGTAATATATTAGTCGAGCTGGTGACTGGCACGCTCGCACCCCTTTATAGACTCAAGCCTTTATTATTAGCCAACTTCACGTCCCTATTACTGACCATTCGACCCTATTGTTGAACCTTCTGATCCTATTATTGAACCTCCTGATCTATTATCGACCCCGACCGTATTATTGACCCATCTGAGCCTATTATTGACCCTCTGGCCGTATTATTAATCCATCAGACCCTATTATTGACCCCCTGCCCGTATTATTGACCTATCAGATTCTATTATTGACCCCCTGTCCCTATTATTGACCCATCTGATCCTATTATTGACCCTCTGCCCGTATTATGGACCCATCTGATCCTATTATTGACCCAATCTGATCCTAATATTGACTCTCTCTGACCCTATTATTGACCCTCTCTGACTCTATTATTGACCCACCTGGCCCTATTATGGACCTGCCTGACCCTATCATTGACCCCCTCTGGCCCTATTGTCGACCCCCTGACCCTATTATTGACCCTCTGGCCGTATTATTAATCCATCAGACCCTATTATTGACCCCCTGCCCGTATTATTGACCTATCAGATTCTATTATTGACCCCCTGGCCCTATTGTCGACCGCCTGACCCTATTATTGACCCTCTGACCGTATTATTAATCCATCAGACCCTATTATTGACCCCCTGTACGTATTATTGACCTATCAGATTCTATTATTGACCCCCTGGCCCTATTTCGACCCCCTGACCCTATTATTGACCCTCTGGCCGTATTATTAATCCATCAGACCCTATTATTGACCCTGCCCGTATTATTGACCTATCGGATTCTATTATTGACCCCCTGGCCCTATTATTGACCCATCTGACCCTAGTATTGACCCTCTGCCCGTATTATGGACCCATCTGATCCTATTATTGACCCAATCTGACCCTGATATTGACTCTCTCTGACCCTATTATTGACCCTCTCTGACTCTATTATTGACCCACCTGGCCCTATTATGGACCTGCCTGGCCCTATTACGAACCCCCTCTGACCCCATTATTGACCCTCCGCGATTCTTGACACAGCGACGACGGCCGCAGCGGCGAAATCTTGTTATATTAATTAAAATTAATTTTTATAATACATAATATTTATGTATTCCATGAATATTTTTTAGACCCAACCGACGCGATTGGAACGAAAAAATCGTACGATCAACCTCAAAAGGTAAGACAGTAAGTGAGAGACATGATGGGGTGAATAATTTTTTTTCTCGACGAAACGAGATACTTATCGTTGAGTGAGCCCTCGGTGGGAATAATGTGGAAGTGGAAATGCCAATCGGGGTTGGAACACATGGCCTTTATTCGGTGAAATCCACCGTCCAGCTGTAGTGCGACTTTCAATCGAGTATTCACGAAAAGGGTCGGTGTCACCCCAAACTATGTGCACCGAGCCTGGAAACGCCTCGCGAGACCACCGGAGATCAATATTCAAATAATCTATTCGGCAGGAGCGAAGAACGAGAACGGGACGGTGAGTCGGTGAGGAAGCGGCGAGGGTCGTTGGACGGGGTAGGCCGCGCTGGACCGGAAGCCGGAGGGGGTGGTGATGGTGATTCCGCGAAAAGATGACCACCATACGTCACCCGGCGAAGGGATGGTCCGAGCGTGGGCCGGGGAGAACCACCTACCGCACCCTGGAGACCCGCAACTCACCCCGAAACGACAAGACTGTATTCAGATAATCCCACCTTCGCCTCATCGGGACTCGCCTAGAGGGCGATATCGAAATTCCGATGCGTTCCTCGACACGGTCGACTCCCTTGCAGAGCTCGGGAAAACAGACAATGTTTCCAAATGCTAAGACGGCTGAGAGGATTTTTTTTTAGATGAGGAGTAGGGATGTAGGTGGTTTTTTCCATCCGGCTTATGAGATGTGGCGTAACTTTGTCAATTTTGAATATTTTTGGGCTTCTTGGTAGTGAAATCGATACGATGGAATCTGGGTGACATGTACGTCAAGATGCAATTTCGATTGTCCGAGAGGTTTAGAGGTGAAGCCTTGAAAGTTGAATCCCAAACCTTGGGGACGATGCTTGAGAAGTAGGGAGGATGTAGGTGGTTTTTTCCATCCAGCTTATGAGATGTGGCGTAACTTTGTCAATTTTGAATATTTTTGGGCTTCTTGGTAGTGAAATCGATACGATGGAATCTGGGTAACATGTACGTCAAGATGCAATTTCGATTGTCCGAGAGGTTTGGTCGTGAAGCCTTGAAAGTTGAATCCCAAACCTTGGGGACGATGCTTGAGAAGTAGGGAGGATGTAGGTGGTTTTTTCCATCCAGCTTATGAGATGTGGCGTAACTTTGTCAATTTTGAATATTTTTGGGCTTCTTGGTAGTGAAATCGATACGATGGAATCTGGGTGACATGTACGTCAAGATGCAGTTTCGTTTGTCCGAGAGGTTTAGACGTGAAGCCTTGAAAGTTGAATCCCAAACCTTGGGGACGATGCTTGAGAAGTAGGGAGGATGTAGGTGGTTTTTTCCATCCAGCTTATGAGATGTGGCGTAACTTTGTCAATTTTGAATATTTTTGGGCTTCTTGGTAGTGAAATCGATACGATGGAATCTGGGTGACATGTACGTCAAGATGCAATTTCGATTGTCCGAGAGGTTTGGACGTGAAGCCTTGAAAGTTGAATCCCAAACCTTGGGGACGATGCTTGAGAAGTAGGGAGGATGTAGGTGGTTTTTTCCATCCAGCTTATGAGATGTGGCGTAACTTTGTCAATTTTGAATATTTTTGGGCTTCTTGGTAGTGAAATCGATACGACAGAATCTGGGTGACATGTCTGTCTGGTTGGAATGCCGTTGTAGCGAATAGGCTCCGAATTAAAGGGCCTCGAAGCCAATCCTCCTCATCAGTTGGACCAAAGTGCCGATTTTCAGCACCAACCCTTAGTATTGTTTCCGAATCCCGATGTGCAAGTGGGTGAATTTATGCGGAACTCCACTGTATCCGTGTTTGCGAAGCTATCGTCATGCCAGTCAACGGACTGACCTTTATGAATACTAAGGAGGGAATAAGCCAGGTCCTTCGGTCGGCGCACCGCAAACACGCGATTCGCGGTTGTCGACGAAAACTCGACGATACGTTCCAGGTAACGTATAAAACCCGAATGACATCAATAATCCAATTGAGTATCCATCATCGGGGTACAACATCAACCTCGTCAATTTATTCGCTATGTGCACGACCTACACAAGCTCACCGGACGAGTGTGTATTGCGTACACATGCAAAGGGCTTGGTGTGCAAGTTGGGTCGGAGCTGGCCGGTAGACGGCGCTGATAGAATGCATGTACACGGCGATACACGCTCAACTGGAAGCTCTGTGTGAGTCACGCACATAGCGAATACCGGCACCCATGAGCCCGTCCAGTCTGTTGCACGAAGAATAATCATATCGACTTCTGGGTATTTCAGTATCAAAGTCAATCATTTGTTTCCTCCATTCGATCTATATGCGCCACAATATCTTTTTTTTTTTTATTGATCATACCAGTTGAAACGCATTTGCCAGAAGATAATTAAGGTCCGACGAGGTCGTCACGATATAAGACTGGTAAAATATTCAACGCCTTGTACACTTACCGGGTGATCCCGAATAAGTATGGAACACGTTGAGCTGGCGATAACAAGGATCCTTCAAAAAAATACTTAGCGGTTTTTGAAAATTCAAATGAGTCGAATGAGTCGAACAATTCGAACAGGTCGAATGAATCGAACAATTCGAATGAGTCGAATAATTCGAGTGAGTCGAATAATTCGAGTGAATCGAACAATTTGAATGAGTCGAATAATTCGAATAATTCGAGTGAGTCGAATAATTCGAATGAATCGAACAATTCGAATGAGTCGAATAATTCGAATGAGTCGAATAATTCGAATAATTCGAATGAGTCGAACAATTCGAATGAGTCAAATAATTCGAATGAGTCGAATAATTCGTATTACTCGAATAATTCGAATGAGTCGAATAATTCGAATGAGTCGAATAATTCGAGTGAGTCGAATAATTCGAGTGAGTCGAATAATTCGAATGAGTCGAATAATTCGAATGAGTCGAATAATTCGAATGAGTCGAATAATTCGAATGAGTCGAATAATTCGAATGAGTCGAATAATTCGAATGAGTCGAATAATTCGAATGAGTCGAATAATTCGTATTACTCGAATAATTCGAATGAGTCGAATAATTCGAGTGACTCGAATAATTCGAATGACTCGAATAATTCGAATGACTCGAATAATTCGAATGACTCGAATAAGTCGAATGACTCGAATAATTCGAATGACTCGAATAATTCGAATGACTCAAATAATTCGAATGAGTCGAATAATTCGAATGAGTCGAATAATTCGAATGAGTCGAATAATTCGAATGAGTCCAATAATTCGAATGAGTCCAATAATTCGAATGAGTCGAATAATTCAATTGCGTCGAATAAATTGGGTGCGGGCAATCTGTGCTTCTCATTGGTCCATTATTATTTGCCATCAAAACATCTCAGTAATATATTTTTGCAAATTTTTCAAAAACCTCTAAGTAATTACACCGTGAATGACCCCCAACACCGCTACACAACTGGCTTGATACTTATTCTGAACCACCACGTATATTCTTGCCGTGCCAATATATATAGATATATTGGCTTTGCGGAATGACCGATGCACAGGACACGTGAATAAGTCGTGTGACACCTCGAGCTTCGCGCTGACATTAAACACGTCGTATAAGGATATTCGTGCTGCGAAGGGGAATGGACTCGAGCTAGGGAAGGTACACATACATATACAGCGAGATAAGGAAGCTTGTACATCTTCACGTCCAGCTATATCCACTTTACGACACTCCGGAGGATTCGCCGGACAGCGCAATAATCTATCGATTGGCGTGACGTTTTTTTTTTTTTTCTTTTTTTTTTATCTATAAAATATTTTACTAGCCGAGACAGTCGCACTATCGCGTGAAGCTTGTCTTCACACGGTCTTCTCGAAAATATAATGGAAAGGCCATTTTTTTTTTTTTTTTTTTTACATAAATCGTCGATTGTGGAAAACATATTTAAAAAAAATCTTTTAAGGTATTTTGAATTTTTTTCACCAATGAATCATTTTAATAATTGTTATGTTAAATTGTTATTTGAAATTTTTTAACACGTGTCGGTATCTTTGTAAAATTAAGACACATTTTTAAAAATTATTTCCGGATAAAAAATGTTTTCGATTTATAATTCGAAAAATGGTTCGATTTAAAATTATGTTCTTTTTTTTAGTGCTACGAGTCTATTTACGAAAGTTGAGAAAATGTAATTGTAAACTTTAAGAAGAAAAGCAATCGATTCGTTTGTAAAACTATCACAAATTTTCTATTAAATTTACCAATTTTACAATTCTACATACAATCTTTATTTTTATCACTTTCTCTTACATTTCGAAATTAATTTTCATTAATATGAACAACACGTGCGGATATAATTCGCTTAAGAAATTTGTATCGCGACTATCACAAATTCTTTATAATTTTTTGCCCGAACGAAAGTTTACCTCTAAATATACAAAAGTAAAGAATGTACTTTTTTTTACGTTTTTTTGCTTTTCAAAATTTATATTTATCAATCGCCACAAAGGCAGATGAATATAATCGATTTCTAAATTTAAAAAATGGCCAAATTAAAAAAATTACTTTTCTTCTATTTTTTACTTTTCGAAATTAATATTTATAGAATAATTGATTTCTAAAAAAAATTTTTTAGTAGCTAGGAGGCTTCGAGGGGTCTTTTTTTCGGATAAGAAGTTAGACGGACGGTATCGACGCGTCCGCGCGGTAACTTATTGTAATAATATAGGCTCGATCGGCCAAGGGTCGATCCTAGTCTATGTATATAAATATATATACATATATATTCGAGCGTGCATGTTTCGGCGCTTTCTTCCCAATACCTCTCACCATGAATACGAGATGCGGGCTTTGAATCTGGTTTGCGTGGCAAGTGCCGGGCGGCCGGTCATCAATTTTTAAAAACCACCCATATGGAAACCACGTTTCGAATACGCAGCCACCCCATTTCTCCGTCTTACCGTACGAACATACGAGCGAAGAATCATTCCATACGAAATACACGTGAATATTAATAAAAAAAAAAAAAAAGTATCCCATGTCCATATTATGCTGCATTGCATTGCACCGGATTGCCTCCCATCGTTCTGCATTCGGAATTTAAATCGCTCCAGGAATAACGCATTCTTGAAGGAAAATTTATTGGATTTTATGGATTTCGTTTTTTTTTTTTTTTTTTTTTTTTTTTTTTTCTCTCTCAACATTGGGGTATTTGAGACATGATTATTCTTTTTTTTAAATTCTTGCAATTTCAAAAGTTCCAGTCCGATATTCTTATCGATAAAAATTGCAATTTTTCGGAACCGCTCAATACTTTTTTGAAGCGGATTTTTTGAAAAAATGTCACTTTTTTCTATTTTTGCGACAGAATAAAAATAAAAAAATGTCCAGTTTGCATTGCATTGCATTGCACTGGATTGCCTCCCATCGTTCTGCATTCGGAATTTAAATCGCTTCAGGAAAAACGCATTCTTAAAGGAAAATTTATTGGATTTTATGGATTTCGTTTTTTTTTTGTTTTTTTTTTTTCAAAATTGGGGTATTTGAGACAGGATTATTATTTTTTTCTAATTCTTGCAATTTCAAAAGATCCAGTCCGAAAGCTGTTTCTTATCGATAAAAATTGCAATTCTTCGGAACCGCTCAGTACTTTTTTGAAGCGGATTTTTTGAAAAAATGTCACTTTTTCTATTTTTGCGACAGAATAAAAATAAAAAAATGTCCAGTTTGCATTGCATTGCATTGCATTGCACTGGATTGCCTCCCATCGTTCTGCATTCGGAATTTAAATCGTTCCAGGAATAACGCATTCTTAAAGGAAAATTTATTGGATTTTATGGATTTCGTTTTTTTTTTCTTTTTTTTTCAACATTGGGGTATTTGAGACATGATTATTCTTTTTTTTTAAATCTTGCAATTTCAAAAGATCCTCCAGTCCGAAAACTGTTTCTTATCGATAAAAATTGCAATTCTTCGGAACCGCTCAGTACTTTTTTGAAGCGGATTGTTTGAAAAAATGTCACTTTTTTCTATTTTTGCGACAGAATAAAAATAAAAAAATGTCCAGTTTGCATTGCATTGCATTGCACTGGACTGCCTCCCATCGTTCTGCATTCGGAATTTAAATCGCTCCAGGAAAAACGCATTCTTAAAGGAAAATTTATTGGATTTTATGGATTTCGTTTTTTTTTTTTTTTTTTTTTTTTTTTTTTCTCTCTCAACATTGGGGTATTTGAGACATGATTATTCTTTTTTTTAAATTCTTGCAATTTCAAAAGATCCTCCAGTCCGAAAACTGTTCCTTATCGATGAAAATTGCAATTTTTCGGAACCGCTCAGTACTTTTTTGAAGCGGATTTTTTGAAAAAATGTCACTTTTTTCTATTTTTGCGACAGAATAAAAATAAAAAAATGTCCAGATTGCATTGCCGAAAACTATTTCTTATCGATAAAAATTGAATTTTTTTCGGAACCATTGAACCCTTTTTTGAAGCGAATTGTTTTAAAAAAAATGTCACTTTTTCTATTTTTACGCCAGAATTAAACAAAAAAAATATATATATATATGAGATGAAATTATGTTCAAAAATGTTTCTTTATCGTGTACTGGTACGACTAATATTTTTTGAAAAATGTTCAAATTAAAATTGAACTATCATCGAATAATTTTCATTAATGAATAATTTCGTAAAAAAAAAAAAAAATCATGAAGAATACAGATACGTAATGAGCTGTGGAGTTCCCAATCGGGTGGGTGCCGCGAGCGGTAATGGCCGCCGTTATGAAGAAATCAAGCCATGTACCGTAACGCCACCCTCTCGGAGCCGCCTCCTTCATCTGCCGTTACCATAGTGACCGCCTTGTCCGCGGAAGAGAATACCATCCGTAGATCCCTGCTCTCCGCCGACTCCCTCACCGAAAGTTCCCAAGACGGTCGCACGATTCGCGAAAGGGTTAAAAAAGGCCATTAAAAAAAAAACCAAAAATCATTTTTACGCATTCTTCAGAAAAAGTTAAAAAAAAGTTGAAAATTGAAATTTTCATATGGCTTCCTCATAAAAGTTGAAAATTGAAATTTTTATATCGCTTCTTCGTAAAAGTTGAAAATTACAATTATAATATCGCTTCTTCATAAAAGTTGAAATTTGAAATTTTGATACTGTTTTCTCAAAATGTTCCTTGCAAATACATTTTGTGTTAACATTTTTTATCCGTTTTTCCAAATTTCACAAGATATTTTTTAACAAATTTATTTAAATATTTTTACAAATTTATTTAAATATTTTTATTTATATATCAAATTTTTAAACAACCTCATAAAAAATGTTCTGAACTTTCTGAATACAGTGGCGAAATTTTGCTATTTACAGTGTTGAAATTTTCGATCCGGCTATACAAAATTCACAACATCGAAAAATGTTACAAAAAAAAGTTACACATTTATTTGAATTTATAAATGAAATTACCAAATCCATTAAAAAAAAATTGCCGAATTTTTCAAATACAGTGCCAAACATTTCTGTTTGACATGTTCAATTGACTTGAACCAACAGAAAATTTATCACTAAATTTCTTCCCTTAAAAAAAAAAAAAAAAAAAAAAAATCACGCTTTTCGTTAAATTACTTGCATCTTCGCATTTCCATTTAAAGGATAGACATACTAAATAAAAAAAAATCTATACGATTAACGGAAGAAATATGTTGAAAAATAGGCATATCGTGATCGATCGATCGTTCCCCAACCTCATCTATAAAAAAAAAAAAAAAAAAAACTGATGGATTTCAAAATAATTGCTGTCCGGCATCGGACACGACTATATCGCTAATACGTCGCTGAGTAAGGGGACGTTTTATCCGTGTCGTCGTTGCGATCACGCCCTTTCCCAGATGGCAAACTACGTTTACATTCTCCCTCATCGCTGTCCGTTCATTTATCGAAAAGCGTGAAGGGGGTGTCGCGTCGAAATTCGATGCGAATATCGAAAAAAAAATGGGCTCTTACACACACACACACACACACACACACACACACACACACACACACACACACACACACACACACACACACATATATATATATACATATATATATATATATATATATATATACATCGAATAAAAATGGTGGCGCGAAGAAATGATTGGAAATTGATGAGAGTGTCGCACGCGCGCGCGTTAACGATATAAGCACAATATAGGCGAGAGCGGGGCAAAATGGGACAGTGGAGCAAAATGGGATAATGAGATGAAACGCAATTTTGCAATAACTTTTGGGACGGTCGCGGTGATGGTAAGTGGGGCAAAACGGTGTAGAAAATCCGGACGGACGAATCGGACGAAATATCGTTGGGCCAAAATGGGGCATCCGAAAATTATTTACTTGACGGCCACCGTTTGTTCGGTTCAAGTAAAATATTTATTTCATTTAAGTAAATATTTATTTACGTCAAATAAATATTTATTTAAATCAAATAAATATTCATTTAAATCAAATAAATATTTATTTAAATCAAATAAATATTTATTCAAATCAAATAAATATTTATTTAAATCAAATAAATATTTATTTAAATCAAATAAATATTCATTTAACTCAAATAAATATTTATTTAAATCAAATAAATATTTATTTAAATCAAATAAATATTTATTCAAATCAAATAAATATTTATTTAAATCAAATAAATATTTATTTAAATCAAATGAATATTCATTTAAATCAAATGAATATTTATTTAAATCAAATAAATATTTATTTAAATCAAATAAATATTTATTTAAATCAAATAAATATTTATTTAAATCAAATGAATATTTATTTAAATCAAATGAATATTTTACTTGAACCAAATAAATGGTGGCCGTCAAATAATTTTTTTTTCTGGTTGCACTGTGCCATTTTGCCCCACTCTCCCCTACTACGAGAATTGAATATTGCTATTATTGTTATTATATCGCAGCGGTATTGATAGGCGAGTGGATGCGTAAGGGTTGGAGCAAAGGGACGCGTGTCGGGCGCGTGGTGACGTTCAAGGAAAAGGGTCGAAGCTTTACGAGCCCTTTTATCGCTATCGAGCACTACTGTGCGCGAATAAAAAAAAAACACCCTTTTTGTCATGTATAGTCGAGGAGTCTCGAACGACGATGCAAAATGACGGTAATTTTGGAGCGATGTCGGTCGGACCGATTTCCGGCGGGTCGCGAGTCGTTATTTTTATTTGGAAATTAATTTGCAGGCAAAGTGAGAGACATTTTTGACGATGCTTTGGGTCGATGAGGAGCGGGTAAAAAATATGTTATTCGGTAGCAAAATGGAGGCGAGATTCTAACTTAGGTTTAAAATGGCAGTCACTTATGTTTCGGTAATTTTTAGAGATACCTCGTATTATTTACGACAGCAATTTGTTATAACATTATCATTTTTTACATAACAAATCTGTTACATTTATTGCGTAACAAATTATTATATAATATTATAATAATTATAATATTATATTATATATATATATATTATTATTATTATTTATTGCATTTATTATAGCAGGGCGGTGCGAATATTCAAAAATTGGAATACTTCATCATGAATTGAAAATAAATTATTCGTATTTGAATATGCAAAAAATATTCGAATAAATTGAATAATTCAAAATACTTCGATATGTTCGAGTAATTAAGAATATTCGAATGATTTTAATAGCCTAAATATTCCAATTAGCGACAGAACTACCTTGAGGCTTTTTTAGATATTTTAAGATTCCCTATGATGTTTCCTTTAGCGCGAAAAGTCAATTTTTCCACTATATTTGAATTCCCCTTTAGGTGACCCAAATTACCCCATCGTCCCTTCGGCCCTGCTCGGCAGCCGCCGACTCGTAAGCAGAACGCGTTTCGCACGTGAAATTTCATATGCAATTTGAATATGCAAAATAATCGAATAAATTGAATAATTCAAAATAATCGAATAAATTGAATAATTCAAAATATTCAAATAAATTGAATAATTCAAAATATTCGAATAAATTGAATAATTCTAAACATTCGAATAAATTGAATAATTCAAAATACTTCGAATAAATTGAATAATTCAAAATATTCGAATAAATTGAATAATTCCAAATATTCGAATAAGTTGAATGATTCCAAATATTCGAATAAATTGAATAATTCCAAACATTCGAATAAATTGAATAATTCCAAATATTCGAATAAATTGAATAATTCAAAATATTCGAATAAATTGAATAATTCCAAATATTCGAATAAATTGAATAATTCCAAATATTCGAATAAATTGAATAATTCAAAATATTCGAATAAATTGAATAACTCAAAATAATTCGAATAAATTGAATAATTCCAAATATTCGAATAAATTGAATAACTCAAAATAATTCGAATAAATTGAATAACTCAAAATAATTCGAATAAATTGAATAATTCAAAATACTTCGATATGTTCGAATAATTAAGAATATTCTCCCTACGAAGTTTCCATTATCGCGAAAAGTTAATTTTTCCACTACATTTGAATTCCCCTTTAGGTGACCCAAATTACCCCATCGTCCCTTCGGCCCAGCTCGACAGCCGCAGACTCGTCCGCAGAACGCGTTTCGCACGTGAAATTTCATATTGTGTATAAACGGCAGTCGCGGCGACGATGCCAGAACAGTTTCACGGTGACTTAACGAAGAGAACGGGGAGAATCGTGGCTCGCGTTCGTCCACCGGGCAGAGACGATAAAGTTCGCGAGAATGCGCCGCCGAGGCTGTGTTCTGCGTTTCTGTTCTACGCTGCCGGGGAGAGTAATTCAATTCGAAAATTACGTTTCTCGGTAAGTCCTGCCCAGTCGGCGGGTGAAACCGTCGAGCACCGCGGCGCTTCGGGTTCGCGGAATAGATCTCAAATCGGTAAGTTCATTGCTGCGAGTTCATTTATGATGCGGGGCGCTGCGTGCATACATGCAGGGCGTCGGGAACGGGTCGGGCGAGAGCCGAGTGCAATGGCTGTTGCGTCCATTAAATGGCATCGAGCGACGGAGCTGGTGCGCTTCAGGATTCGGGGATTGAACAGTTGGAAACACTGGAATAGACACTTTTTTCTTTAGGCACGATTCGCATGATTTTTTTGGCAGTGGCTCTGCCAAGTTACTTTTTTTGACCAATTTGTGGTTTTCTGTTGGAACGGGTTTTGTGGATATAAGAATTTTTAAAATTATCAGACATTAGACGGTAGTTGACATAAAAAAATCCATTTTTTTTGTCACGATTCGCATGATTTTTTTGGCAGTGACTCTGCCAAGTTACTTTTTTTTGGCAGGCGAGAAGCAACTTTGGGTCATTTGTGGTTTTCTCTTGGAACGGGTTTTGTGGATATTAGAATTTTTTATATTATCAGACATTCGAGGGTAGTTGACATGAAAATCTCCATTGTTTTTTTTTTTTTAGTCATGATGCGCATAATTTTTTGGCTGTGGCTCTGCCAAGTTACTTTTTTTGGCAGTCGAGAAACAACTTTGGGCCATTTGTGGTTTTCTTTTGGAACGGGTTTTGTGGATATAAGAATTAAAAAAATTATCAGACATTAGACGGTAGTTGACATAAAAAAACTCCATTTTTTTTGTCACGATTCGCATGATTTTTTTGGCAGTGACTCTGCCAAGTTACTTTTTTTTGGCAGGCGAGAAGCAACTTTGGGCCATTTGTGGTTTTCTCTTGGAACGGGTTTTGTGGATATTAGAATTTTTTATATTATCAGACATTCAGGGGTAGTTAACACGAAAAACTCCATTTTTTTTGTCACGATTCTCATAATTTTTTGGCAGTGGCTCTGCCAAGTTACTTTTTTTTGGCAGCCGAGAAGCAACTTTGGGCCATTTGTGGTTTTCTCTTGGAACGGGTTTTGTGGATATTAGAATTTTTTATATTATCAGACATTCAGGGGTAGTTAACACGAAAAACTCCATTTTTTTTTGTCACGATTCTCATAATTTTTTGGCAGTGGCTCGGCCAAGTTACTTTTTTTTGGCAGGCGAGAAGCAACTTTGGGTCATTTGTGGTTTTCTCTTGGAACGGGTTTTGTGGATATTAGAATTTAAAAAATTATCAGACATTCGACGGTAGTTGACATAAAAAAATCCATTTTTTTTTGTCACGATTCGCATGATTTTTTTGGCAGTGGCTCTGCCAAGTTACTTTTTTTTGGCAGGCGAGAAGCAGCTTTGGGTCATTTGTGGTTTTCTCTTGGAGCGGGTTTTGTGGATATAAGAATTTAAAAAATTATCAGACATTCGACGGTAGTTGACATAAAAAACTCCATTTTTTTTGTCACGATTCGCATGATTTTTTTTGGCAGTGGCTCTGCCAAGTTACTTTTTTTTGGCAGTCGAGAAGCAACTTTGGGTCATTTGGGGTTTTCTCTTGGAATGGGTTTTGTGGATATAAGAATTAAAAAAATTATCAGACATTCGACGGTAGTTGACATAAAAAACTCAATTTTTTTTTGTCACGATTCGCATGATTTTTTTGGCAGTGGCTCTGCCAAGTTACTTTTTTTGGCATTCGAGAAGCAACTTTGGGTCATTTGTGGTTTTCTCTTGGAACGGGTTATGTGGATATAAGAATTTAAAAAAATATCAGACATTCGACGGTAGTTGACATAAAAAAACTCAATTTTTTTTGTCACAATTCACACCATTTTTTGACAGTATTTCTGCCAAGTAACTTTTCTGGCAATCAACAAGCATCTGCGATTAATTTTTTGGATTCCTTTGGAGCAGATTTTGTGGAAAATAATAATTTTCAATAATTATCAGACATCCCACCTTAGTTGACATGAAAACCTCAATTTTTTTCTAAGTTTCTTTCCCGAGGTTGCAAGAAATTTGTTAATTTTTCAGGACACTTTTAACCCTGATAGACTGCGCATTGGAGTTCGAAGAAACCCGACGAGGGTACGAAGTGAGCGGTGTTTTGTGTACGATGGGATGGTGATCTCGAAAGGCTGAGAGAGAAAGGAAGGAAGCGGTCGAGGGAAAAAGTAGGGGAAAATGGACGAGGGTGGCGAGGCATAAGTGCTTCACGCAGCGAAGTAATGGAGTCGAGTTTCGTTAGAGAAACTTGCTCTCGCCCCCCCGTTCTCCTCCCTCATTCGCGATTTTTCTCTCGCAAACTTTTCCCTCTTGAAATGTAATCGAATACCGTGGCTACGGTAAAAGCGGCAATCGCACTCGGACAAACTCACTGAAGGGTATTACTCGACATTGCACTTTGACTATTCACACGTCCGCTCCGCAGCCTCACCATTACTGCACGCGATTATTTTTACCTAAAGCCTATCGCTTAGAGGGACGTGTGGACCGATCCGCGATTGTTTTCGACGTCAATGAGACGTGTGGACCGATCAGCAACAGTTTTCGTCGTTAAGATGTGGAGGGGACCGATCAGCAACAGATTCGAACGGCAGACTGACGTGTGGACCGATCAGCGACCGATTGGAACGTCAACCGACGTGTGGACCGATCAGCAACAGATTTCGTCGTTAAGATATGGCGGAGACCGATCAGCAACAGATTCGAACGTTAGACTGACGTGTGGACTGATCAGCAACAGACTCGACCGTCAAGCTAACGTGTGGACCGATCAGCAACGGATTCGAACGTCAGACTGACGTGTGGACCGATCAGCAACAGATTCGAACGTTAGACTGACGTGTGGACTGATCAGCAACAGACTCGACCGTCAAGCTAACGTGTGGACCGATCAGCAACGGATTCGAACGTCAGACTGACGTGTGGACCGATCAGCAACAGATTCGAACGTCAGACTGGGGTGTGGACCGATCAGCAATAGATTCGAACGTTAGACTGACGTGTGGACCGATCAGCAATAGATTCGAACGTTAGACTGACGTGTGGACCAATCAGCAATAGATTCAAACGTTAGACTGACGTGTGGACCGATCAGCAACAGATCCGAACGGCAGACTGACGTGTGGACCGATCAGCAACAGATTCGAACGTCAGACTGGGGTGTGGACCGATCAGCAATAGATTCGAACGTTAGACTGACGTGTGGACCGATCAGCAATAGATTCGAACGTTAGACTGACGTGTGGACCGGTCAGCAACAGATTCGAACGTTAGACTGGCGTATGAACCGATCAGCAACAAATTCGAACGGTACATTGCTGAAGTATGAACCGATCAGCCCCAGATTTCAGTGTCAAGCTGACATGTCGACTGATCAATAAAAAAATCAATTGACGTGTAAACCAATCGGCAACCGATTTCAATGTTAAAGAGACATGCTGACCAATCCTCAGTAGATTTCGACTTCAAAGGAAAGTGTGGACCGATCCGCAACAATTTCCAGCACTGCTGAAACTACAACACATTTGGGCCTTAATGGGACGTGTGGACCGATCCGCAACAGCTCACACCGTTATTACAGGAATAATAATGCCTACAACAATTACATGAAACCCCGCACTCTTTGACATGTTAATAATAACAAAAATTCGCTTTAACTGAAAAAATAGCGCCCAAAACAGATTTCGGAATTGACATGGGATATGGACCGATCGGCGACTGTTTTCGTCTTCAAAGGAAGGCATGGACCGATCCGCGACAATTGATGGCGTTGCGACGCGTTGTCAGGGAACGCGTCGACCGATCTGCAACGGCCCACATCGTTAATACATGAATAATAATACCTACAACAATCACATGAAAACCCGCACTCTTCGTACTCATATCGTCACTCCTCTAGATACGCCTGATAACAGCGGATAAGCGCATCAAGCCCGACCACCATTAAATATTTATGACGATGCAAATGCCGTTCGCTATGTCGGGTCCGGTTGCGTTTAAAAAAAATAATAACAGAAATTCGCGTTAATTGGAACAATAGGGCATTCCGACATGCTCGTAGCTTCGATCGAGGGTAGACCGGGCGGCGGCGCGGGGGGGGGGGGGGGGGGGGGAGATAAAGAGATGCCGGTAGCCCCGGGAGAGTCCTGACAATTAAGCTTGATACGCCAGGGAGATCCTGATGCATAGCATGAAGAAGAGTTGCACAGTCGAGTCGCGCCCGAGACCCCTTTTCCTCGTTTCGACGCCATGTGTGCGCGGATATCATGAGCCGCTGCTCATAATTATGCGGTAATTAGAGAGGTTTGTCGGCAATTAACTTCGTGAATATCGTGGCTAGGCTCGTGTCGCATCAACCATTCTGCTTTGATCGTGGACTGTGCTGGAAGCGGTAAGCGTCATGAGGAACCTTACTCGATCGAGATTAGGAAAGCCGCATGTTTTCGCCGAACAACCCCATTATAATAGCATGAGTGAGATTTTTTTTTTTTTTTTTTTTTTTTACATGCTTTGTTCTCATGGGCCGTCGATAAGAGAGATGAATATTGTTGGAGGCAATGTTCGGAAGGATAATCGAGAATGTGAGAGGGTGTAGATTTTTCGAAGGGGGGGGGGGGGGGGGGGATGCCTTTTTCTTGTTTTCTGAGTCAAACAATTCGTTATAATACTGGATGTGAGAGTATTTAAAAAAATTGAATAATTCATCATTAATTGAATATGAATAATTCGTATTTGAATAATTTGAATAATTCATCATTAATTGAATATGAATAATTCGTTTTCAATAATTTGAATAATTCATCATTAATTGAATATGAATAATTCGTTTTCAATAATTTGAATAATTCATCATTAATTGAATATGAATAATTCGTTTTCAATAATTTGAATACTTCATAATTAATTGAATATGAATAATTCGTATTTGAATAATTTGAATACTTCAATATATTCGAATAATTGAGAATATTCGAATGATTTTAATAGTCCAAATATTCCAATTGGGTAAACGAATTGTTCCAATAATTAGATATGTTAAATTGAGACATTATAAATAACGCGATAAACAATGCGAATTGATTTTTATAACAGAATTTGTAAGATTTGAATGAGGGAATAACTTGCAAACGAGCGTATGTTCTTCAGCTTTGTAGTGATACAAAATTTTCATTCAATGAATACAATTTATGTCCTCAGTTTCATTGTAATCGGGATTTCATCATTCGAATATCCGATTCATAAAAGTATTCGAAATATTCGAATTTTTGTAATATTCATTAATATTCGTATTATTCGATTTTTTTTTTTTGAATTATTTACAAATATTCAAAATAACCCAAGGCGTATTTGTAAGGGTCGAGGAATATTCGTGCTCTTTCGCACGCGTGCGCATTTGTGAATAATTCGAAAAAAAATTCGAATGATACGAATATTCACGAATATTTAAAAAAATTGGAATATTTCGAATATTCACGAATATTTAAAAAAATTCGCATATTTCGAATATTTACGAATATTAAAAAAAATCGAATATTTCGAATATTCACGAATATTTAAAAAAATTCGAATATTTCGAATATTCACGAATATTAAAAAAAATTCGAATATTTCGAATAATTTTTATGAATTGGATATTCGAATGATGAAATCGCGATTACAATGAGCACAAAAATTGTATTCATTGAATGAAGTTATCAACTTTTTCGAAGCTTAAACGTGTAAAACAAATTCTCTTATTAATCAACTCTACCATTGTCCATTATAAAGTCTCAAATTAATATTTATAATTATCGGAATAATTCTTTTACCTAATTGAAATATTTGGACTATCAAAATCATTCGAATGTTCTTAATTATTCGAATTATTCACGTTTTTTAAATTATTCAAATTCGAATATTTTGAACATTCAAACACCACTTATTCACATTCAATTCACGACGAATTATTCAAATTTTTTGATACTCGAACATATCCCTAGCAAAAAGCCATTTCTCCCCGTCAAAAAACAAAAACCAAAATTAACAAAACTCAGATTCCACCCAAAGTATAAGAAAAACAGAAATCCCATATCGCCTTTCTTTGTCCGCGATTTTCTCGTACTTCATACTATGCCCTACCATTTACCCCCCCCCCCCTCTCCCTCCCCGCCTATAACGACTGCCAATAACTCCCCTGCTCGCAAAAAGTTTCTAATGACGGAAAAATCTAATATATCGCCTATATCGGTACAGAAAAGAAGCGGAATGAGAGAATGGACGGCTTTCGTTGCTTGCCCGGCCGGTTCGTTTCCTTCGCTCGCCGCTTTTCTTGTAATTAAGTTATAACGCGGCTGGTAGGAGGGGGGGGGGGGGGGGGCTCTGGGGGGGGGGGGGGTTTGGACCGAAGAGCGAAGAGAAACGAGAAGAGGAGCGGAAGCGAAGCTGACCGAAGAAACGAGAAACTGAAATAAGAGAAACAGACTGGAAGGGTGGGGGGAGAGGTTGGGGTGGGGGGTTGGGCTCGCACTCGCGCGGAGTGGAAAACAATAAGGGTCTCTACTAATCCGGACGATATATTATATCCGACGTGAGTGGTTCTGGCAGGAGGTGAGGGGCAGTGGAAGGGATGGTAGTGAGTTGATGTGGGCGACATCAGCGAGAGGGTGGTGGAGAGTGGGGGGGAGACCGCGGGGGTGAGTTTTCCCGCAGCAGACGATTGGTTAATGTCGCAAATGGCAAAGGAAAATAGAAAGAGCTTTTCCGTGGGTGTGCTCTGGCGGATGGGGATGCGGTCGCCCTTAGTCATCGGCACGTTCTTGCGGAGTGGATGAATTAAAAGGCTGGAGAGAGCGTGGGGGCTTGGAGAGGGGGAGACCGGGGCTATTTGAAACACGTTGATTTTTAGAGACTGTTTTTGAGAGATTAATTTTTATTTCGGGCGCTTCGGGACGAATCGATTCGGCCTTTGGCAGTCGTCGAGGGATGGGCTTTGGGTGTTTGTAAAAAAAATGGCGTAACGGAAGCTGCGACAGGTTCTAAGATGGCGCTGGTGACGTTCGGAGACGGAATATGTTGGATGGATGTGAATTCCGTACATTATAATTTTTATTTCTGGTTCTAGCGGGTAGATTAATTTTTCCTTTGGCATGCTTTGAGAGATGGTTTTCGTACATCTGTAAAAAAATTGGCATAGCTGCAGTCACTACCATTTCTTAATGGGAGCCAGTAATGTTAGAGGATCTAATGCACCAGGTGGATACGACTACCCTACTTTTTAATTTTTATTTCCGTCACCGTGCAACGAATCAATTTGGCCTTTGGCAGTCGTCGAGGGATGAGCTTTGGTTGTTTCTAAAAAAATCGGCGTAACGGAAGCTTCTACCGATTCTTAGATAGCGCCGGTGACGTTCAAAGATGGCATACGTCGGATCGATTCGATTTCCGTACATTATAATTTTTATTTCCGCTTCCAGCCAGTCGATTGATTTTTCCCTTGGCATGCTTCGAGACATGGTTTCCATACATCTATAAAAAAATTGGCATCGCTGCAGTCGTTACCATTTCTTAACACGAGCCAGTAACGTTGAAAGATCTAACGCGCCAAGTGGATCCGACTTCCCAACATTTTAATTTTTATTCCCGCCACTCTGCAACGAATCAATTTGCCCTTTGACACACCTCGAGAGACAGTCCTCGCCCATCCACAAAAAAATTGCCGAACCTCCAGCCAATTCCATTCCGCACTTCGGCCCTAAAACGTCAGAAAAAAAAATCCCAGTGTTTCAAATGACCCCGGTCTGCACTCTATCGGGTCTCGCGCCGCCCCCGACATGAAACCCTCCACACAGACTCGTTATTGTGACCACACCAGCGCATCGAGAGACCTTCGAGCTTCCAAGAGTTCGGGACTTGTCTCCAACCGACGGGAAAAAGCCGTTCGATCCTTCTGTCGATAATTATCGTAGCGTGCAAATATCGATATTAATTCCCCGATGCGAGCCGGCGCGAATTGCTTCGGAGAGAACGGGAGAAAAACGAGCCAGGGAATCGAAGGGAAAAAAAAAGGAAAAAAAAAATACACACAGAGGCACTCGATTGCTCGCGAGGTCTGGACGAGGCGTGCGGGGCAAGACGGCCAGGAGAGCGAGTGAGACTTCGCGCTTCCGACGCCGTCCGACGAACAACTCAATTGCGCGAAATCGAATTGGTAACGGCCCGGGAGGAGGATGCAATTAATTAGTTCCTCCGAGGCCATTTTGCTTCTGACGCACGACGAGAGGAAGGCAAGAGAGAGCCGGGAAATATTATTTTTCTCGATAAGGCGAACTATGGAGCGCGCGGCAGGGGAAATTGGCGGAAAGCTCCACGGATTCCTCCACACACACTTCGTATGTGCTCGTATATCTTTCGATGAAAAAAAAAAAAAAAAAAAAAAAAAAAAAAATCCGTCCGACCGTTTGGGACTTCTCGTTACTTCCGGTTGATTCCTTTGAAACTCATTTATGAGCTTCTCCCGCACAGTGGAACGCACTTTGTAATTAATATTGGAGCGACTGATGTGTAAATTCATGTGTAAATTAATGTTATTTAAGGTAGTCCTTGCGGACAGCCTGAGCCCAGGTGAGTTCAGAGCGAATTGAGAGTGGAATTGCGAATACTTCGCGATGAGATAAAAATCTGAAAAAAAATCAACCATACGGAAGGTACTGAAAAGATTGATTTTCGATAATAATAATTCCAAAATGTTATTAACAAATGAATGAAAAAAAAATTGTTCAACAAATCTTCCGGCAACTTAACTTTTTGTTCATATAAAAACAATAAGTTAATATTTTTGAATACGTATGAATTTTTTCAGAATTTTGTCTAATTTTTGAAAATTGCGTTTTTCGTTAATAAAAAAACGTGATTTTCAAAAATTAAATAACATGCAAGATAAAACCGAATAGGAGAACAGAAACGGGTGTGGCATTTTCTTCATATTCATTAAAAAAAAATTTGCATCTTTAAAAATATAAATTGCCACGAAAACAAATATTTTTATTTTTTTAAATATCTCACAATTTCTAGCACAAATAATGTGCTAAAAACGCCCGAACAGGAGACTAGAAAGAGGTGCGTGCATTTTATATTATTAAAAAAAAAAAAAAAATCTCACAGTTTAAATAACATGCAAGATAAAACCGAACAGGAGAGCAGAAACAAATGTGGCATTTTCTTCATATTCATTAAAAAAAAAAATTGCAACTTTATATAAAAATATAAATTGCCACGAAAAAAAAAAATTTTTTTTATATATCTCACAGTTTAAATAACATGCAAGATAAAACCGAACAGGAGAGCAGAAACGAATGTGGCATTTTCTTCATATTCATTAAAAAAAAAAATTGCAACTTTATCTAAAAATATAAATTGCCACGAAAAAAAAAATATATATATATTTTTTTAAATATCTCACAGTTTTCAGCACAAATAATGTGCTAGAAACGACCGAACAGGAGACTAGAAAGGGGTGCATTTTATTTATTTTTATTTTGTATTTTTTTTTTTTTTTGCAACTAATATAAAGATCCGGTTAACGAGGCTGGCCAACTCATAACGCTTAATTAAGGCGCTGTGTATCGGGGCGCAACGCAGCCGGAGGTACGAAACGGTTGTGGCTCGATGTCGAGGCGGAGAGCACCCGATCGAGTGAGGGTGTGTGTGTGTGTGTGTGGGGTCTTCGGGGGTCAGCGTGCACGCGATCGTGACCAGGCCCCGCTCAAAGAGGCCCCCAGGAACGCGGCCAGATCTCACGATAAGGATATTCGATAAGACGTCGCCCTCCCAAGATCGCCCTCTCGCACAAATGAGTAAAGAGACAAAAAAAAAAAAAAAAAAAAAAAAAAAAAAAAAAAAAAAAAAAAAAAAAAAATCGGAGCAACTTTTGTCAATGGAAAATAAAATAGAGAATAGAGATTTTTTTTGTTTACCGTGAATCGGTCTTAAGGGCTTAGGCGACAATAAACTTACGATTTTTTTTTTTTTATTGTTTATAGTGAGAAGAATATTGCGTTAAATTTTTATGTCGAAATTCGATGAATTAGAAAAGTTGGAGACCGAACTTTTGAAGGCGTTTTTCTCAAAACGTGATTTTTAAGATCGTCACTGATATATCAAAAATGGCTCGACGGATTTTTATTGGGGGTGTTCGAATAGCGTTTGAATTGAATTGAATTGAATATTTAAAGAATTTGAGTAATTTAATAATGTCGAATATTTTTGAATAATTCAAATAAATTCGAATATTTTTGAATAATTCAAATGAATTCGAACATTTTTGAATAATTCAAATGAATTCGAATATTTTTGAATAATTCAAACAAATTCGAATATTTTTGAATAATTCAAACAAATTCGAATATTTTTGAATAATTCAAATAAATTCGAATATTTTTGAATAATTCAAATAAATTCGAATATTTTTGAATAATTCAAATAAATTCGAATATTTTTGAATAATTCAAATAAATTCGAATATTTCGAATAATTTTTATGAATTAAATATTCGAATGATTAAATTCCGATTGCAATGAAATTGTGCAAAAAAATTGCATTCATTGAATGAAGAATTTTTATTGTTACAAAGGTGAATAACTTACGCTCGGTTGCAAGTTATTCCCTTTTTTTTCAAAGCTTAAACGTGCACAACAAATTCTGTTGAAAATCAATTCGCGTTATTTATCGCGAATTGATCGAACTGAATTCCATCCCGTCCGGCCCAACCCTACAGCCCTAATATGGAGAATAAGCAAAAGTATTTTGTATTTTGTTACTTAAAAAGCCCGAAAAGTGCTTAAAATACCAGAAAAGTATTTGGGTACTTATAATACGTATTTAAAATACCTGAAATACATAAAGTATTTAAAATACTGCCCAGCTCTGCCGGCAAATTAATATTTCTAAATATTGGAATCATTCGTTTACCTAATTGGAATATTTTGACTATTAAAATCATTCGAATGTTCTCGATTATTCGAATTATTCAAATTTTTGAATATTCGTACATCCCTAATTTTTATGACAATTGGTACTGATAGACTTCGTCACATTCTTTAGTCCTTGTCGGTCTCATATTAAAAAAAAAAAATTATTCAGTGTAGAAAAATGAAAAAAATTTGGAGATTAAATTTCGCATAATTTTTTCGTCGTGACTAATATCATTTTGCGTTTGTCTTTATTGATTCCATAGACTTTCGCGAGAATGACAAATCGTCAAATGGGTCGTAGGAGATATTATAATTCGGACTTTTGGACCTTCGGATATTTATATTTATATTTATATTTATATTTATATTTATATTTATATTTATATTTATATTTATATTTATATTTATATTTATATTTATATTTATATTTATATTTATATTTATATTTATATTTATATTTATATTTATATTTATATTTATATTTATATTTATATTTATATTTATATTTATATTTATATTTATATTTATATTTATATTTATATTTATATTTATATTTATATTTATATTTTGGACCTTCGGATATTATATTATATTAATATTATTCTTTCGAATTTTCCGTCCCGCCCCATTTAAAGGGTAAATTTTACTATAGGAGGGTGTACATTTTTTCAAAGGGTTAATTTTGAAAGAAAGTTTCGGCCGGTCCGCACACAAGCCGCTGGCGTTCGAGGTATCGAAGGTAATCCACGAGATGCATCGACGTACGCGAGCTGGCAAGGAAATCCATCGATAACGCTGAGCCAAAGTGACACGCGAACCCATCGCGATAATCCTCTTAAACTATCGTTATAAGCCTACGTGGAAACACCGCAAGTGCGCGAAATATGCTCGACGTGCCTGTAATTTGAATTTATAAAATTCACAAAATTTATCAGCACGCAATAAGCAACATCGCCACCTTAAACTGTCATCCAACCTATTATTATTATTATTATTATTATTATTATTATTATTATTATTATTATTATTATTATTATTATTATTATTATTATTATTATTATTATTATTATTATTATTATTATTATTATTATTATTATTATTATTATTATTATTATTATTATTATTATTATTATTATTATTATTATTATTATTATTATTATTATTATTATTATTATTATTATTATTTAACTGGATTACACGAGTTCGAAAAGTTGATGATTAAGAGGCTGTATTTTAATGAGTAATTTTTCGATAAAATATGAAATTTAAAAATATGTAACACGTTATAGGACGGAATGGACCGCCTTAGCCATTTTAGCCGAGGGGTGTTGAAAATTTCATGGTATTTTAGGACGAGTCCATTTTGCCCCAAGTCACATTTCATATGTCGAGAAAAATAATGAAAATTGATTAATTTTGACAGAAATTGCAGAGGGGGTCCATTTTACCCTACATTTTTTTTTTTAATTATTTTGTCGCGCCCCGTCAGCGGAGTGCAACAAATTAATTCGTACTAATGACACAAAAAGAATCTTCATTTCGTCGCAAAATAAAAAATCTAATCTAATCTAATTAAAATCGATTATTTTGCACTGAAATTGCAGAAGAGTCCATTTTACCCCATATTACTTTTTTATTTTGACCCGTGAGCCGAGTGCAACAGATTAATTGTTCTTTTCGAAAATAATAATAATAATAATAATAATAATAATAATAATAATAATAATAATAATAATAATAATAATAATAATAATAATAATAATAATAATATGGAGATTAATAAAACTCCCGAACCGCTCGGGTGGTCCACTTTGCCCCCCCCACCCCCCATAATACGTACTAAATGTCACACGGCCATAGGAATAAAATATAAGTAACAAAAATTTCAGAACTTTATCGTTTTCCCCGATTTTGCATAAATTTTCGGAACACACTTAACACCCAAAATCGCATTGCAACCGATGAGAAACGCCGAACGGGCGATTCTCTTCGAGATTAGGAGACCTCGAGGACAAAAGTTTAATGCGAAATTCGATCTAATCAGGTATTACGCCTAAGAGGATGAGCCGAAAGAACAATGCGGCTGTGGGAGATTATCGGGACCGTTCGAGTGCTCGATATTTTTCGCGGGGTTAAAATCGAGGGAAAAATATGGCGGGACGGACGGACGGAAATTCACGAGGGTGAGAAAGAATCGGAACCGTTCGCCCCCCTCCGAACGCGAAACCAATCGCGCGTGGCGAACTCTCGCATCCCCGAGTCGGTGAAAAAAAGGGGGTTGGTTTTGCATTTTAAAACGCCCCGACTGGCACGCGTAGAAATTTCAACCCCTTTCCCTTCTACGATATTACGCACGCCCAATCATTCGTCGCAGCTCCAGAGGCACAATGGAGAAAATTGCACGAGCGATTGATCGAAAAAATGGGCTGCACATTAATTTGAATATTTATTGCTAACTCATTTTTTTTTTTTTTATATTGGCAAATTTTTTTTTTGTATTAAAATTTTGTTGTTAATTGGCCGAGAGACCTGGCAAAATTTGAGGCGTGCGATTAACTAAACGTTTTACTTAATTAAAACGTCTTAATTAACTAATCTAGACCTTGAAAAAAAAATTTATTTGACGGCCACCGTTTATTTTTTTTATGTAAAATAAACGGTGGCTGTCAAACTTACTTTTTTTACTCGGTGTTAGTTAATTAATTTCAAAAATTAGTTAATTAATTTCAAAAATTAGTTAATTAATTTCAAAAATTAGTTAATTAATTTCAAAAATTAGTTAATTAATTTCAAAAATTAGTTAATTAATTTCAAAAATTAGTTAATTAATTTCAAAAATTAGTTAATTAATTTCAAAAATTAGTTACTTAATTTCAAATTAATTACTTAATCGATTTAGTAAAAATTGCGACCCCTCGCGGAAAATTGTCGAGGGCGACAATTTTTCGCACGCCCAATCATTCGTCGCAGCTCCAGAGCCACAATGGAGAAAATTTCACGAGCGATTGATCGAAAAAATGGGCTGCACATTAATTTGCATATTTATTGCTAACTCATTTTTTTTTTTTTTTTTTTATATTGGGGAATTTTTTTTGGATACAATTTTTTTTGTTAATTGGCCGAGAGACCTGGAAAAATTTGAGGCGTGCGATTAACTAAACGTTTTAATTTATTAAAACGTCTTAATTAACTAATCTAGACCTTAAAAAAAATTTATTTGACGGCCACCGTTTATTTGTTTTATGTAAAATAAACGGTGGCTGTCAAACTTACTTTTTTTTCTCCGCACGCCCAATCATTCGTCGCAGCTCCAGAGGCACAATGGAGAAAATTGCACGAGCGATTGATCGAAAAAATGGGCTGCACATTAATTTGCATATTTATTGCTAACTCATTTTTTTTTTTTTTTTTTTTTTTTTAATATTGGCGAATTTTTTTTGGATAACATTTTTTTTGTTAATTGGCCGAGAGACCTGGAAAAATTTGAGGCGTGCGATTAACTAAACGTTTTAATTAATTGAAACGTCTTAATTAGCTAATCTACACCTTGAAAAAAAAATTATTTGACGGCCACCGTTTATTTGTTTTATGTAAAATAAACGGTGGCTGTCAAACTAACTTTTTTTTTTCTGGGTGAACATTAGTTAATTAATTTCAAATTAATTAAGTAAAAATTGCGACCCCTCGCAATTTTATTAATATTTGCATATTTATTGCTAACTCATTTTTTTTTTTATGTTGGAACATTTTCTTTGGCGGTAAATGTTTTTGTTAATTGGCCCCGAGCCGCAGAAAATTGGAGGTGTGCGATTAACCAATCTTTTCATAATTAAGACGATTAGTTAATTCATTGATTAACTGACGGCTAATTAAATCGGCCGGGACTAAAAATAAATTATGCGAAAATAATTATTATTTTGTTATTATTATTATTATTATTAAAATGATCGCCAAATTTCAATATAAATAATGGTAATAATAAATGTATTTGTGCAGAACGATTCAGTGTTGTAGCCGAAAAATCGCACGAGCTGTTCGATAAAATAATTGTTCTTATTCGAAGGACTCTCAATTTTTGTTTGTCAAAAAAACGCGGAAGATTTCAAAGGTTTAAACCCTACATAAAAAAAAATAAATATAATGTACAGTGTAATTAATAAATAATTACACTGTAAAAATAAATAGAAAATTTAATGTACTGTAACTTGACATTTACATTAATGTATTTTTTTTGTAAGATAAAAATACAAAATATTAAAATTATATACTAGTATAATATTAATATTGTAATATTAAAATTTACAAAAATGTTCATTCAAAATAAAAAATTTCCCGTAAATTGCAACGCACATGTGTTTGAAATTTCAGTAACAGTTTATGTAAAAAAAAGCTTCCAATACAGTTAATTAATTTTAAAACAATTTTTTTTTTTATTGTGCAGATCGAATATTCCATTCGAAATAATTTGGATATAATGTAGGCAAATATTTTTGAATTTAAAAAACGTGAAAATAAATTATTCCAGAAATTGAATCGTTCGTCAATTGGACGATAGCGATCTCCAGACATTCGGTTACGTGTTGGGAACGGCGATCATGAGGGTCGAAAAAAAAAAATTGACAATCAACCAGCATCATGTGGGTTGGCTTTGCTTGTAAATATATGTATAAATGGAGGAAGCGATCTCGCGAGGACGATTAAATTTCGATTAAGAGTTGCGCAGAGAGATATGTGTAATAATATTAAAACGGTGAAAAAAGCGGGGCGTGAGAATTCGGCGTCGGGAAAAAAACGGCTGCACGTTGCACGATGCGGGAGAGAATTTTTTTTTTCCACAGTATAATAAAATCTCCGGGCAGTCGGTGGTCGATCACGTGACGTTCCGACGTATGCTGGTGCCATTTAGTACCAAAATATTTTTATCAACGATGTTCGAATAATCCGCAGGTGTTTTTTTTTTATGTTTCGCTACTTTTCGTTAGTTTTCGTTGTGACTCAAAAAAAAAAAAATTTTCCTTTGGAACGATTCCAGGGAAAAATCTGAAAAAATTCTCAAGAAGGTCTTCGAGGTCTCCGAGTGCGTGAAAAAAATTTCGAAACGATTCGTCGCGCCGTTCAAAAGATACATCGCCTTAAGGCGACGACATCGACACACAACGCTATTGTTGCCAACTCATGGTGATAAACAATTTATTACATGGAAACGAACTTTCGAAAAAATCTGAAAAAAATCTCAAGAACCCGGAGAAACCATCCGAGTGCCATAAAAAATTTTCGCACCGATATTTCAATCCCTCGAGGAGATACGACGCGCGAACGATGCACCGGAAATCCACAACCGCGTGTCAAAGTCTCAAACGAGTATTCAACTTCAAACTTACGTATCCGAAATCTCGGTTTCGCATCGGCGTGCATCTTCTTCTTGCTCCTGAAGTGACAGATGCCAACGACCATCGAGAGGCCTTAATTTCCCTTAAAAAAAAAAAAAAAAAAAAAAAAAAATCCAAATCTGCCAAAAACTAAAAAGAAATCGTTTCTTCAGTTTCGACTCTCCTCTCGCCGATCGTCCACTTGTTATCGCCTCATTGACACTCTGTCACTAAGTGCGCACTACGACCGTCCTCAAAAAAAAAAAAAATTCCACTCAACCAACAAAAAATTCCTCGCACTTGTCTAACGAAGTGTCGTTTGTAATTCGCCCAACGAGGCTCGAGAGCGGTTTCGATGAGAACAAAAAAAATAAACTCCAAGAGATAAAGGCCGTTTCGGCGATTGCTTCAAGTTCGCCAGACGGGGGCGACTTGTCTACTGGTCGAGCAAAGAGCTGTCCGTCCGCGTTGGTCAGCAAATGCCCCTCTTTTCTCAGCTGGCCTGCTGCTGCGGCTCCTGCCTCGGCCTCGCTGCTCTTGGATTCTTCACTCCCCTGTAGAGTGGTGTCCGTCGATGCGCACCCCCGCGTTTCCACCGTCGCGTCCGTCTCTCGGGCCCGCACGAGGGTACATACATTATCCACCCCACGTCCTCTCTCGTTCTCCTTCTCTCTCGATAACTTTTCCTCCCTCGCTTCCACATAGGCATCAACCGTGCTCCTGTGCGATTTTCCTCGGTAGCCCTTCGCGTGTCGCCTCTATACCTATATCGTACCTTCTGAATTATACAGAAACACCGCTACTCTCGATGCGATATGCCGGTCTCGAAGTGGCCTTTTAATTTTGCTATGAGCGTAAAACTCTTTCCTCGTTCCTCTTCATGATTCTTCAACCTTCTAGTTCTTTTTTCTGCGGTCTTGTTAAGTATTTTATTTAAACTGTGTCTAAGTGCTTTTGGGTATATTTTGGCTATTTTGGCTATTTTGGCTATTTTGGCTATTTTGGCTATTTTGGCTATTTTGGCTATTTTGGCTATTTTGGCTATTTTGGCTATTTTGGCTATTTTGGCTATTTTGGCTATTTTGGCTATTTTGGCTATTTTGGCTATTTTGGCTATTTTGGCTATTTTGGCTATTTTGGCTATTTTGGCTATTTTGGCTATTTTGGCTATTTTGGCTATTTTGGCTATTTTGGCTATTTTGGCTATTTTGGCTATTTTGGCTATTTTGGCTATTTTGGCTATTTCGGCTATTTCGGCTATTTTGGCTATTTCGGCTATTTCGGCTATTTCGACTATTTCGACTATTTCGACTATTTCGGCTATTTCGGCTATTTCGGCTATTTTGGCTATTTTGGCTATTTTGGCTATTTTGGCTATTTTGGCTATTTCGGCTATTTCGGCTATTTCGGCTATTTTGGCTATTTCGGCTATTTCGGCTATTTCGACTATTTCGACTATTTCGACTATTTCGGCTATTTCGGCTATTTCGGCTATTTCGGCTATTTCGGCTATTTCGGCTATTTCGGCTATTTCGACTATTTCGACTATTTCGACTATTTCGACTATTTCGACTATTTCGACTATTTCGACTATTTTTACGTTTCATATTTTGTATTATTCTTTCCTTGCACAAAATTGAAGGAATAACAAGTGGAATCGAAATAGCATAGTTATTCTCAGCGTTTCGGTGATTTGTAGGAACTTGTAGCGGCTTGTGTTGCTTACATCTTACCTGTGTCCCGAAACATTTTCTGGGAAGGAAAGCAATCAGCCAACATCCCAACAGAGTGGGTAAAGGAAAGCCATGAAAAAAAAACTTTGTAAACGCCAGGGATGCGCGCGATTATCCTCATGGAATTACGACAACAGGCCTTTAGCCGCGCTGTTGTCCCGGCGAGCGCGCAAGTTGTTAAGTCGTAAACGCTCTGCGAAGACTTGTGAGAAGAAAAAAAAAATGAGCATTTTGGGTAGATTTTTTTTATACTTCGGACGAACAGGGAGATGTAAAAACGTACCGGGGTCGTATATTTTCGCAGTCAAGGTACACCGGTAGTTTTCGTACTCGGGTCACTTCTATAATTAGCAGGAAATTCCTAAATGCACAGACGTATTATTAGGAAAAAAAAAAATTGAAAAAAAAATCGTAAAATTTGGAAAATAAATTTTACAATATTTTGTTAAGGATATTTGGGCCAACATCGCGGGAGGGGAACGGGAGAGGGTGAGCTGACTACGTTAGTCAGTGTGAGAAACGCAGGCCAAGCGAGCGGCCAGGCATAGATAGGGTCTTTCGTTTATTGAATTTATCTCAGAAACAAAACGGTGAATCTTTTTGACATTTTGACACAATCTGTCTCATACGATACCCTTTGGTGTGGTAGGTTTTTTATTCGAATCCAACAGAAATCGCCGGAGAAAATGGCCACATTCTATCGTTACCGACCGATTTCAGGAACTTTTACACGGTACCTTATGTAGCTTTGTTACGCGCATTACTAAAAAACTGCACGGTCAAAAAATCTGAAAAAATTTCAGACGATTCAGCGGGTCTTTCCCTACAAAGTAGCAAAGTTTCATAGCGATCGAACGGAAACGCGTTTTGGCCCAAACTTAATTTTATTGTTATTATTTTAAAATCAGTACCGGACATGGAAAGTTCACGTTGCGGTTTTTTTTTTTTTTTTTTTAATTTTTTTTATGAATAAGCACGATTGTGCGGCAGCGATAATAAATCGTGGATGCCGACTGCACTGTAAGAAAAATTTGTATGATATTTAATGTACCGTACTGGAAGGTTTTATGCAAAAACTGGTATATTAAATTTCATTTACGATTGCGATGAAAAATCAATGTTTAGTGTATTGAAAACATTGGAAATTCTTAATTTATATAATTTACTTTAATTCAAATGAAAAAGTATATTAAATTTCCCTCACAATTGCACATTAAATTTACAATTTTTTTTATAAAGTGGCTGCTACAATGAGCAAGAAAGTCCTAAATTCTCAAAGGCACGAAAAAAAAATTGTAATCGTAAAATTTGAAAAATGAATTTTACCATATTTTACTAATTTTCTTCCGATTCTTTTAATCTTAGTATCCGACGTGAGAAGTTCACGCTGCGGCATTTATTTATTTATTTTTTTCCAGCGATAATAAATGGTGGATGTTGATTGGCCAATTTGGTAGAAATTGGTTGGTTTCGTTGAGCGCAACAGACAGGACTGGTCGCCCTGTTATTTTACACCGAGATCGAACGGCAGATTATCTAATTCATTTAATTAATCAATTGACGTAATTATTTGTGAGCCCGCACCGCGGGCAGCGCGATGCCGAGGGACGAGTTGAAACAATAGTCCGAGAACGGTGTGTGTGTTTCTCACAGAATCGCTCGAGGCTTCGGCCTCGATAATCACTTTTTATGCCGTTTCACATCGAGCGTGACTACTCGTTACGCCAATCGAGCTATTAATTCCTTGGTAATCATCGCCGTTTTAACTAATGGGAATTTAACGGATAAATTAGCAACGCAGAGCCGAATGAACTTTCACCCACCCGCCACAGCGTTTCTTTCAATTTCTCACCAATTGATATCGACGGGAGGTGTCGAAAATTTATCCCGGATCGACGAGACAACTTTTCCATGTTTCTAATGTATTTATATTTATATTTATATTTATATTTATATTTATATTTATATTTATATTTATATTTATATTTATATTTATATTTATATTTATATTTATATTTATATTTATATTTATATTTATATTTATATTTATATTTATATTTATATTTATATTTATATTTATATTTATATTTATATTTATATTTATATTTATATTTATATTTATATTTATATTTATATTTATATTTATATTTATATTTATATTTATATTTATATTTATATTTATATTTATATTTATATTTATTTGATTGTTATTAGGGTGCGAATGTTGAAAGCTTGGAATAATTCATCATGAATTTAATATAAATAATTCACATTTTAATATTCAAATTATTCGAATAATTCGAAACATTAATTTGAGGGCAGAGCTGGGCGGTATTTTAAATACGTATTATAAGTACGCAAATACTTTTCTGGTGTTTTAAGTACTTTTCGGACCCTTTAAATACAAAATACAAAATACTTTTGCTTCTCCATATTAGGGCTGTAGGGTTCGGCCGGACGGGATGGATGGAATTCAATTCGATCAATTCGCGATAAACAACGCCACTTGATTTATAACAGAATTCGTTGTACACGTTTAAGCTTTGAAGAAGGGAATAACTTTTAATAAAGTTCCTCAACTGTGTAATAATAAAAATCCTTCATTCAATGAATGCAATGTATGTGCTCATTCGAATATTTAATTCATAAAAATTATTCGAAATTTCCGCATTTCTTTGAATTATTAATAAATATTCGAATAATTCGAATTTTTTAAATTATTCATATTGTTGAATATACAATTAAAATCCAACGCTATTCGCACACCCCTAATTATTATGTTTTAATTATTATCACCAAATTTCAATTATAATAATTATTCTTTACGATTTATTAAATTAATTCACATTATAATCACAATTATCAAATTGCAACTAAGATTACTATTTATCAGAGTAATTTACAATTTACAATTTCCGAATTAAAAAAAAAAAAACCTATCCACGTCCTATATGCCAGAATGACATATGGGACGCAATTATTTTTTAATTATTTTTAGAAATAATACACTTTCATTCCAGCTGCAAAAAAATAAATAAATAAAAAATCGTTACTTTAAGCTTTGAAAAAGGGAATAACTTGCAACCGAGCGTAAGTTCTTCATCTTTGTAATAATAAAAATTCTTCATCCGATGAATGCAATTTATGTGCTCAGTTTCATTGTAATCGGATTTTCATTATTCCAATATTTAATTCATAAAAATTATTCGAAATATTCGAATTTATTTGACTTATTCATAAATATTCGATTTATTAGATTTTTTTTATTATTCAATTTTTTGATCATTCAATTCAAATTTTAAATTGAATATCAATATTCAATTCAATTCACTTCAAAAGCTATTCGCACACCACCAATTGTTACATATTGTCTTGTTTTCGCGATAGTTTTTCTCCAAAAAAATAACATTCGTAACTTTCTTCTTCCTCACGAAGCTTTACGATTTCATTTATTGAAGAAAAATTGCGAGGAAAGAAAATGAAAATGTTGACTTTTGGTCATTTTAGTGAAATCAAAAAATTAATTATTCTAATTCTTTATTGAAAAATCTTTAATCCAAAAAAATACACTAAATCATTCACTGAGAGTTATATTTTTTTTTTTTTGCTGATTTAAATTTTCCATTTTTCCTTCGGTGCAATTATTATTTCAACTGGCCATAAAATTCGTCGATCTGTCCGGTGAACGATTTTGATCATTTTAGTAAAATCAAAAAATTAATTATTCTAATTCTTTATTGAAAAATCTTTAATCCAAAAAAATACACTAAATCATTCACTGAGAGTTATATTTTTTTTTTTTTGCTGATTTAAATTTTCCATTTTTCCTTCGGTGCAATTATTATTTCAACTGGCCATAAAATTCGTCGATCTGTCCGGTGAACGATTTTGATCATTTTAGTAAAATCAAAAAATTAATTATTCTAATTCTTTATTGAAAAATCTTTAATCCAAAAAAATACACTAAATCATTCACTGAGAGTTATATTTTTATTTTTTTGCTGATTTAAATTTTCCATTTTTCCTTCGGTGCAATTATTATTTCAACTGGCCATACAATTCGTCGATCTGTCCGGTGAACGATTTTGATCATTTTAGTAAAATCAAAAAATTAATTATTCTAATTCTTTATTGAAAAATCTTTAATCCAAAAAAATACACTAAATCATTCGCTGAGAGTTATATTTTTTTTTTTGCTGATTTAAATTTTCCATTTTTCCTTCGGTGCAATTATTATTTCAACTGGCCATAAAATTCGTCGATCTGTCCGGTGAACGATTTTGATCATTTTAGTAAAATCAAAAAATTAATTATTCTAATTCTTTATTGAAAAATCTTTAATCCAAAAAAATACAGTAAATCATTCACTGAGAGTTATCTTTTTTTTTTGCTGATTTAAATTTTCCATTTTTCCTTCGGTGCAATTATTATTTCAACTGGCCATAAAATTCGTCGATCTGTCCGGTGAACGATTTTGATCATTTTAGTAAAATCAAAAAATTAATTATTCTAATTCTTTATTGAAAAATCTTTAATCCAAAAAAATACAGTAAATCATTCACTGAGAGTTATCTTTTTTTTTTGCTGATTTAAATTTTCCATTTTTCCTTCGGTGCAATTATTATTTCAACTGGCCATAAAATTCGTCGATCTGTCCGGTGAACGATTTTGATCATTTTAGTAAAATCAAAAAATTAATTATTCTAATTCTTTATTGAAAAATCTTTAATCCAAAAAAATACACTAAATCATTCACTGAGAGTTATATTTTTTTTTTTTTGCTGATTTAAATTTTCCATTTTTCCTTCGGTGCAATTATTATTTCAACTGGCCATAAAATTCGTCGATCTGTCCGGTGAACGATTTTGATCATTTTAGTAAAATCAAAAAATTAATTATTCTAATTCTTTATTGAAAAATCTTTAATCCAAAAAAATACAGTAAATCATTCACTGAGAGTTATCTTTTTTTTTTGCTGATTTAAATTTTCCATTCTTCCTTCGGTGCAATTATTATTTCAACTGGCCATAAAATTCGTCGATCTGTCCGGTGAACGATTTTGATCATTTTAGTAAAATCAAAAAATTAATTATTCTAATTCTTTATTGAAAAATCTTTAATCCAAAAAAATACACTAAATCATTCGCTGAGAGTTATATTTTTTTTTTTTGCTGATTTAAATTTTCCATTTTTCCTTCGGTGCAATTATTATTTCAACTGGCCATAAAATTCGTCGATCTGTCCGGTGAACGATTTTGATCATTTTAGTAAAATCAAAAAATTAATTATTCTAATTCTTTATTGAAAAATCTTTAATCCAAAAAAATACACTAAATCATTCACTGAGAGTTATATTTTTTTTTTTTTGCTGATTTAAATTTTCCATTTTTCCTTCGGTGCAATTATTATTTCAACTGGCCATAAAATTCGTCGATCTGTCCGGTGAACGATTAGATGCATTGTGTTATTCTACGCGCTGTAAGTTACAGAACTGCGTACCGTTTGATCGGAACAGACTGTAGCGAAACGAGACTCAAGCCGGCTGTGCAAGTTTCCCTGTTTGTACAATTCACCCTCTCTCTCTCTCCCTCGCTCTCTCTCTTTCGCTCTAGTTCGATTTTCCCCATTTTCTCGGCACCCTTCGCACGCGCCACGCCACCCTCATCGTCATCCGAGTTTTCGGACCTACGGGAGACAGGGCGAGTATTTCGCCGACAATCCATCTCCATCTCTGCCCGCTCCTGTCTTCCTCCCGGAGACATCGAATTCTCACTCATTCCCGCCCACGTCAATGACATCTGCAGTTAATGCAACCCTTTCGCTTATTTATTTTCCGTCACTTTAGTTATTTTTGGTATTACTTTGTTGTTGTTGTTTTTCGTCACTTTTTTGTGGGTTGGCAAAAAAAATTATAAAAATGTTAGAGATTTTTATGAAAACGTGTTCAGAATTTTCCAAAACGTCGAAAAATTGCATTTAGAAAAAAATGTCCGGGAGTATGTGTGTGTGTATTTTTCGCGAGAACTCGAGAATCCCTCGACCGCTTAATCTGGAATTTCACACGCAGTCTGTGTACTTAATAGTCAATGTTTCTGCTGAATTTTATTAAAAAATGTGCAGGTGTTATTTTTGTATGATCATTTTTTATTTTCTTCAAAAATGTCGTTTGGCGCTCTGCCATTTTTGCTCGGACCATTTTTTTTAGCTGTCTGGCTATAAGCGTATGATGACCCGATGATCTCTATGGAATTTCGAGAGAATCGATCGAGACGTTTCACGAATTTCACGAAAAAACAGCTTTTTACTTTAGACGCAATTTTTCTCATTGAATACTCATTTGTGAACACAAATAAGTATTCACAAATGTGAATTTGTGAATAAGTGTCACATTCGTGATCAGCGTGAAAAAATACATGGAATGCAGTCCCGGAGAGACGACTAACGAGAATGTGTAGCGGGTATTTTTATAGCAGAAATTGCAGAAATTGCAGAAATTGCAGAAATTGCAGAAATTGCAGAAATTGCAGAAATTGCAGAAATTGCAGAAATTGCAGAAATTGCAGAAATTGCAGAAATTGCAGAAATTCGTTATTTTTCGTTATTTTTCGTTATTTTTCGTTATTTTTTCGTTATTTTTTCGTTATTTTTTCGTTATTTTTTCGTTATTTTTTCGTTATTTTTTCGTTATTTTTTCGTTATTTTTTCGTTATTTTTTCGTTATTTTTTCGTTATTTTTTCGTTATTTTTTCGTTATTTTTTCGTTATTTTTTCGTTATTTTTTCGTTATTTTTTCGTTATTTTTTCGTTATTTTTTCGTTATTTTTTCGTTATTTTTTCGTTATTTTTTCGTTATTTTTTCGTTATTTTTTCGTTATTTTTTCGTTATTTTTTCGTTATTTTTTCGTTATTTTTTCGTTATTTTTTCGTTATTTTTTCGTTATTTTTTCGTTATTTTTTCGTTATTTTTTCGTTATTTTTTCGTTATTTTTCGTTATTTTTCGTTATTTTTCGTTATTTTTCGTTATTTTTCGTTATTTTTCGTTATTTTTCGTTATTTTTCGTTATTTTTCGTTATTTTTCGTTATTTTTCGTTATTTTTCGTTATTTTTCGTTATTTTTCGTTATTACAAAGCGAGATAATAATTTCAATTTTTTTTCGTCATTTTTTATTCGACTTACTTCTATTAGTGATTTTTAGTGACCGATGGTTCAGCACACCCACGCTCCCGCATGCCCAAAGTGGTGGGGAGTTGCGTCGGAGGAGTCAGCCGGCGATCCCCCGGTATTTTTCAACCTCCCTGCATTTGACCGTGGCATTGTCCAGTGGAAATGGTCCATTGTCGAATTGAATCATCGACGAGGTTGCGGGGAGAGGGTGCCGGCGAGAGAAATATATTCAGGGATGGCCGATGGTCAGTGTGGCCATTATTGTAACTCATAGAAAGGGAAATAGAGAGAATCGAAGCCGCTGATGCTTCTGGTTCGCCCCGGCTCTTCGGACAATTTCCACTGTTCCCCCCCCCCCCCCCCCCCCGTTGAACCGGACGAAGTTGCTCTCGCCGTCAAATCACCGGGACGTTGTCCACTCGAGAAATGTGGAGCGCAGATTTTTCCCTTTTGGCTTTATCGAGGGCGAGGACGCGCGACTCGCGCGTGTCTCTCTTTCTCGGACATCGGCTCGAGAGACCGCGAGCCGAATGAATTATTGGCTTAATTCAGCTTCGAAGTTTAATGGCCTGACTGGGACAAATTTGCGGGCGGGGAAGACTCGACGACTGTTCCTTTGTTGGCAGCGCGTTCCCGACGATTTTCCGCGAGCCGGCACGTGACCCGGGCACGACTTACGGATGTTTGAAAAATGTTCAATCCGGCACCAATTTAATCCGACGCGTGAGACCGAAAAGTTTTGAGAATGTGAATTTCCTGTTGATTTCCATCGTGCAAATGCAGTTACTTCACATTATTGGCCATTTTCCGCGATTGTTGGTAAGTTCTAGGAATTTTTCGTAATCTCTTGCAATTTTTAGCAATTTTTAGTAATTTCCAGTTATTTTTAGTCATTTCTAGTTATTTTTAGTCATATTCAGTCCTTTTTAGCTATCTGTAGAAATTTTTAGACATTTTTAGTAATTTTTAGCAATCTATGGTAATTTTCAGCAATTTTTCGTAATCTCTATCAATTTTTAGTCATTTTTAGTTATTTTCAGCAATTCTTCATAATTTTTAGTAATTTCTAGATATTTTAAAAATAAATTCTAGACATTTTTAGTAACTTCTATCAATTTTATAATTTTTTTTTTGGCAATTTGCAGTAATTTTCTGCGATTATCAACCATTTTGGCCATTGCCCGTATTTTCATTCACAATTTTTGGCGCTTTATTGATATTCTTTGCTATTGCGACTAGTTACATTTAATTTTTTGTAGTTGTTTGTGTTTGTTGTTGTTTGTTGTTCTTTTACTCGTTGTTAGTGATTTTTGGATACTTTGCTTCCTCACAGAGGAAGCTATGTTTTAATTTTTTTTTAAATCAACATTTTAGTCAAAATCTAAGTACTTCAAATAGTCCGAAACGTCAAGAAAAATTATTATTATTATTATTATTTTTTTTTGTTATTTTTAAATATTCCTTTAGCTACCCGAAGTGTTTCGATCTACGTTTGAGTCAAAATTTCCCTTCGGGTTTCAACCGAACGTATTCCGTATTCTCCGAAAAATCATAAAAATCATGGAATGCGTTTTTCGATACCGAATGAAAAATGCGTATAGGCCGTGCGGCACCGCAGCTATATTGTGCAGCGTACGATAAATGGAGACGGATAAACGTATGGGCGAAGCGAAATTGCCGAAAACTGGCCCGCTTTAAGGTGAGGACATGTTTCCATGGGGCGAGCTCACCATTGTTCGACACAAAAGTATCGCAACCAGGGGTCAAGCGAGATTTGTCCTCGGGGCGCACTGGACTCATTCTGTCTCTCTATACACAACGCGTCATTGTTCGTTGTATAATAATGAGCGTCGGGTCGCGTGTCCTCCATGATGGAGCCCCCGAATTTTAGGGTCAGAGGTCGTGATCTCGTTTATTCACAGGGTCGTAGGTAAGCTTCATCATGTTGTAGTTAAAAAAAATTCACCTTCCAAATATTCCCCCTCGGAAACCCCCCAAAACGCATCCCAAAAACTGACCATTGCCAATTCTCGATTGAATTGTTGGGAGGAGAAAATCTATATTTAGAATGGGACTGTGCGAATAGCGTTTGAATTGAATTGAATTGAATATCAATATTTGCGATTTGAATAATTAAATTGAATTGAATTGAAATGAATTGAATTGAAATGAATTGAAATGAATTGAATTGAATTGAATTGAAATGAATTGAAATGAATTGAAATGAATTGAAATGAATTGAAATGAATTAAATTGAATTGAAATGAATTGAAATGAATTGAAATGAATTGAAATGAATTGAAATGAATTAAATTGAATTGAAATGAATTGAAATGAATTGAAATGAATTGAAATGAATTGAAATGAATTGAAATGAATTGAAATGAATTGAAATGAATTGAAATGAATTGAAATGAATTGAAATGAATTGAAATGAATTGAAATGAATTGAAATGAATTGAAATGAATTGAAATGAATTGAAATGAATTGAAATGAATTGAAATGAATTGAAATGAATTGAAATGAATTGAAATGAATTGAAATGAATTGAAATGAATTGAAATGAATTGAAATGAATTGAAATGAATTGAAATGAATTGAAATGAATTGAAATGAATTGAAATGAATTGAAATGAATTGAAATGAATTGAAATGAATTGAAATGAATTGAATTGAATTGAAATGAATTGAAATGAATTGAAATGAATTGAATTGAATTGAAATGAATTGAAATGAATTGAAATGAATTGAAATGAATTGAAATGAATTGAAATGAATTGAAATGAATTGAAATGAATTGAAATGAATTGAAATGAATTGAAATGAATTGAAATGAATTGAAATGAATTGAAATGAATTGAAATGAATTGAAATGAATTGAAATGAATTGAAATGAATTGAAATGAATTGAAATGAATTGAAATGAATTGAAATGAATTGAAATGAATTGAAATGAATTGAAATGAATTGAAATGAATTGAAATGAATTGAAATGAATTGAAATGAATTGAAATGAATTGAAATGAATTGAAATGAATTGAAATGAATTGAAATGAATTGAAATGAATTGAAATGAATTGAAATGAATTGAAATGAATTGAAATGAATTGAAATGAATTGAAATGAATTGAAATGAATTGAAATGAATTGAAATGAATTGAAATGAATTGAAATGAATTGAAATGAATTGAAATGAATTGAAATGAATTGAAATGAATTGAAATGAATTGAAATGAATTGAAATGAATTGAAATGAATTGAAATGAATTGAAATGAATTGAAATGAATTGAAATGAATTGAAATGAATTGAAATGAATTGAAATGAATTGAAATGAATTGAAATGAATTGAAATGAATTGAAATGAATTGAAATGAATTGAAATGAATTGAAATGAATTGAAATGAATTGAAATTGAATAATTAAAAATTGGAATAATTAAACAAATCGAATAATTCGAATATTTATGAATAATTCGAACAAATTCGAATATTTCGAACAATATTTATGAATTAAATATTCGAATGATGAAACTGAGCACATAAATTTCATTCATTGAATGATGAATTTTTAGAAGACGCAAAAGTGTTTTGTATTTTGTACTTAAAGAGCCCGAAAAGTACTTACAATACCAGAAAAGTATTTGGGTACTTATAATACGTATTTAAAATACCTGAAATACATCAAGTATTCAAAATGCTGCCCAGCTCTGCCCTCAAATTAATATTTCTAATTATTGGAACAATTCGTTTCCCAAATTGGAATATTTAGACTATTAAAATAATTCGAATATTCTTAATTATTCGAATACATTGAAATATTCAAATTATTCCAATTCAAGTATATTAAATTATTCAATTTATTCACATTTTTTAACAATCGCACATTCCTAATTTTTAAAAATTATGAGAAATCAAGGTATTTTTTTTTGCCTTTAAAAATGATATTTTTGCCAAATTTGCCCTTTAATGTGCCCATCATTCGTTGCCGACATCAGCCGATCTCACGACCGAAAAAAAAAAAAAATGTTGATTTCTCGGTTCGAATTCTAAAAAAAAAACATAATTGCCGAAAAGAGCTCAAAGAATAAGATTCGAGCTATGCGCCAGGTTGAGTTCGTACTTTGAATACGAAAGTGCGTACCGAGTCGAAGAATCTTCTACCTGCGAGCAAGGGTCGAAGGAGTACCTGTCTCTCTCTGTCCCTCTTTCGAGAGAGTTAGGCCCGATGGTTATGGGCGTTTCCAGCCACGAGCCATTCGGCCTCTTTCAGGCTGACATGCTAATGTCCGAATGCCCTTTTTAGGACCCACACAAAATAACTCTAAGACTCTCATTGCAATCGCGATCACGTTTCCGATACGTGACATGACATCCGCCCCGATCGCACCGGACCAAATCTCGTCACCAAAAATTCCCCACCCAAATCTGCAAAACCGACCAGTCACAAAATCTGAAGACACAAAATTAACATAACTTTGCCGCACTTCGGAAGACGAAAATTTATGCAGTTTCGCGACAGGTAGCCGAGGCAAAGGGATGACGCTCAATCTGGAATTTCACACCCAGTCTGTGTACTTAATAGTCAATGTTTCTGCTGAATTTTATAAAAAAATGTGCAGGTGTTATTTTTTTATGATAATTTTTAATTTTCTTCAAAAATGTCGTTTGGCTCTCTCCAATTTTTTGCTCGGACCATTTTTTGTAGCTATCTGGGTATAACCGTACGATGACCCGATGATCTCTATGGAATTTCGAGAGAATCGATCGAGTCGTTTCACGAATTTCACGGAAAATCAGCTTTTTACTTTAGACGCAATTTTTCCCATTGAATACTCATTTGTGAACACAAATAAGTATTCACAAATGTGAATTTGTGAATAAGTGTCACATTCGTGATCAGCGTGAAAATATACATGGAATGCAGTCCCGGAGAGACGACTAACGACAATGTGTAGCGGGTATTTTTATAGCCGAAAACGCAGAAAACGCAGAAAACGCAGAAAACGCAGAAATTCGTTATTTTTCGTTATTTTTCGTTATTTTTCGTTATTTTTCGTTATTTTTCGTTATTTTTCGTTATTTTTCGTTATTTTTCGTTATTTTTCGTTATTTTTCGTTATTTTTCGTTATTTTTCGTTATTTTTCGTTATTTTTCGTTATTTTTCGTTATTTTTCGTTATTTTTCGTTATTTTTCGTTATTTTTCGTTATTTTTCGTTATTTTTCGTTATTTTTCGTTATTTTTCGTTATTTTTCGTTATTTTTCGTTATTTTTCGTTATTTTTCGTTATTTTTCGTTATTTTTCGTTATTTTTCGTTATTTTACGTTATTTTTCGTTATTTTTCGTTATTTTTCGTTATTTTTCGTTATTTTTCGTTATTTTTCGTTATTTTTCGTTATTTTACGTTATTTTTCGTTATTTTTCGTTATTACAAAGCGATATAATAATTTCAATTTTTTTTTCGTTATTTTTTATTAGACTTACTTCTATTAGTTATTTTTAGTGACCGATGGTTCAGATCGTGGAGCAGCAGCACAAAATCTGAAGACACAAAATTAACATAACTTTGCCGCACTTCGGAAGACGAAAATTTATGCAGTTTCGCGACAGGTAGCTGAGGCAAAGGGATGGATTTTCGCCGACGAGAGTTGTCGGGAAAACGGTCCGAGATCAAAACGGACCACTCGCACATTAGTGGGGCAAATGAGCCGAAAAGGCCAATTTCCGAATGACGTCGGTCAGGATTTCGGACCGTTCGAGCGGCCGAGAAGAAGAAGAGGATGCGTCGTTGGGCCGTCCATATGCTGGGCGTTGGGCCAGGTTCGAGCCGCATCACCGCCAGCGTCGGCGGTCGCGGGCCCTCCCGTGACGCAGGAAGTGGTCGGTAATTTGGAAACAAGGCCGAAATTAGCAGGCAAAACGGTCGAAAAGATGATTTTCCAAAATAAGACCGGCGCGGCTGATGCGGTTGCTGGGCCGAGGAGGGCGAGGGACGGCGAATGGAGAGTGTACAATGGCAAGGGGCCAATTTTCCCGAGGACCAGCTGCCGCCACCTCTATCTGATTTATCATCTCGCCTCTCTGCGCGCCCGGCGTTCATCTTCTTGGTCTCTCTCGCTTTCTCACTCTCTACTGGCGCTTCTCCACCCACCGCTGCCCATTCTCCAATCTCCTGTCCGGCTCGAACTTGGAGCCACTGACAAAAAAATATGTTCGGTCATCCCCGCCTATTTCTGAGCATAATTATTAAAGCATTGGGCAATCTAACACGGGAAATCGTCCTTCTTTGGTTTCGATTGATTTGGTCTGTTTTGATCTGTTATGGTCTGTTTTGATCGCTTTTGGCCGGGTCTGGTCTTCTTTAGTCTTCTTTAGTTTGGTCTGATTTGGTCCGGTTTCGTCTAGTTTGTTCTGATTTGATCCGGTTCGGTGTAGTTTGGTCTAGTTTGTTCTGATTTGATCCGGTTTGGTGTAGCTTGGTCTAGTTCTGTCTGGTTTAGTCCGGTTTGGTCTAGTTTGGTCTGGTTTGGTTCAGTTTGGTTCGGTTCGGTTCGGTTCGGTTCGGTTCGGTTTGGTTCGGTTCGGTTCGGTTTGGTTCGGTTCGGTTCGGTTCGGTTCGGTTCGGTTCGGTTCGGTTCGGTTCGGTTCGGTTCGGTTCGGTTCGGTTCGGTTCGGTTCGGTTCGGTTTGGTCCGGTTTGGTCCGGTTTGGTCCGGTTTGGTCCGGTTTGGTCCGGTTTGGTCCGGTTTGGTCCGGTTTGGTCCGGTTTGGTCCGGTTTGGTCCATCTTAGTCTGATTTAGTATAGTTTGGTACAGTTTAGTCGGTTTAGGTTTGATCTGTTTTGGTCTGGTTTGGCCTGGCTTGTTTAGGTCTGCTTTTATTTGGCCTGGTTTGATTAGGTTTGGTTTTGTTGGTCTTGTTACATTATCATTATTATTATTCTTATTAATTATGTAAACGAAACTGGAGGATCTGCGTTGCCTTCTGCATCAAATTTGTGGGGTCCGTCATACTAGTAAAAATTTAGTGATTCCCAGCTTGGTAATTTCTACGTGAGTCGACCCTCTTCCGAAATCTTGCACATTCAATTCGACTTCTCATATCCGATCCCAAGGAATGTCCGGCGCGTGCGGAGGTTCAGTGTTTTAGTAAACGACGCGTTTAAAAGCAAACGCCACCGACTCGAGTCTGCATGTGAACCGGCCATGGAGCGTGGAATTGTTTGACCGTTAGCTCTTACGAATACACTGAGAGGGTAGAGCAGATGGAGGGTTGAGCGGAGAGGGCGAAGTTGAGTATAGATAGAGAGAGTGAGCGAGAAAGAGAAGCGGAGGATGATGGTGGCTGTGGCAGGGGGTCGTTCAATCGGTTATTGATTGGAAATGTAAGCCGTCGAGAGCAGGGGAACGAGAGGAGGATGGGAGAAACGGGGGTGGCCGATGTCCAGGAGAGTCCAGGCTCGTGCGCGCAAGAGGGTGGAGGTCAGTTCTATCGCTCCGACGACCCGACAGATGGCCAACCGGTCAGTATACCTCGACGATTCGCAGTCCCGGAAAAAACTAACCATTCGCTCACCATATTCGCACCATTAAATTAACATTCGATGTTATTCGATGTTATTCGATGTTATTCGATGTTATTCGATGTTATTCGATGTTATTCGATGTTACTCGATGTTATTCGATGTTATTCGATGTTATTCGATGTTATTCGATGTTGTTCGATGTTATTCGATGTTATTCGATGTTATTCGATGTTGTTCGATGTTGTTCGATGTTATTCGATGTTATTCGATGTTGTTCGATGTTATTCGATGTTATTCGATGTTGTTCGATGTTATTCGATGTTATTCGATGTTATTCGATGTTATTCGATGTTATTCGATGTTATTCGATGTTATTCGATGTTATTCGATGTTATTCGATGTTGTTCGATGTTATTCGATGTTATTCGATGTTGTTCGATGTTGTTCGATGTTGTTCGATGTTGTTCGATGTTATTCGATGTTGTTCGATGTTATTCGATGTTATTCGATGTTATTCGATGTTATTCGATGTTATTCGATGTTATTCGATGTTATTCGATGTTATTCGATGTTATTCGATGTTATTCGATGTTATTCGATGTTATTCGATGTTATTCGATGTTATTCGATGTTATTCGATGTTATTCGATGTTATTCGATGTTATTCGATGTTATTCGATGTTATTCGATGTTATTCGATGTTATTCGATGTTATTCGATGTTGTTCGATGTTATTCGATGTTGTTCGATGTTATTCGACGTTATTCGACGTTATTCGACGTTATTCGACGTTATTCAATGTTACTCAATGTTACTCAATGTTACTCAATGTTACTCAATGTTACTCAATGTTACTCAATGTCACTCAATGTTATTCAATGTTATTCAATGTTACTCAATGTTACTCAATGTTACTCAATGTTATTCAATGTTATTCAATGTTATTTCAATGTGATTCGGCGTTATTCGGTGTCATTCCGTGTTATTCGCCGTTGATTCACGATTCTCAAAGTTCTCAGTCACTAAACAGCTCTAATCGCAACGCAGCGTGGTGGAAAAATGTAAGAAACATTCACAGAGGTATCTCGCATTCTGCCTTCTTCGATGGCACAGAGAAAAGCTAATTTCGAAAGTTACGCACCCTCCAGCCTCATTCGACGATGTCCTCTTTAGTCCCAAAGTACCAAAAAGTAATCTCTCATTTGAACGAGATTATAATTTTGTAACTGGACCCTCGATGCGCAAGAGACCGCGCTCCGCGGCCGCGCGGGGGTATTTATTATGCCACAGTATTCCCGGGTACGCTATTAATCGATGCACGCGATCGTCTTTACGGCATCATAAACGGTTTCGCGAGACGTTAATTGCACCTTGCGCGGACTACCGTGACAAGCTCGCTACAGGGTATCGGCTCGGTAGGTAGGTAGGTACATCAACCGAGGGAACGAGGAAGGTGTACGAGGCTCCTCGGGACGAGGAGAGAACCTCGCACGATGTAACCTTCGAGATAAGGCTCGGCTAAGCCGTTCCCCTCTTAATCCTTATTAAACATTGATCTCTTCGCGTACCCACTCTAATATCATGCCGGTACCTAACAGGGAAAGAATTCAAGTTGAGACGTTTTGCCTCCGTCTGCAATACCGACCGAGCATAATATGCTCACCTCCCTCGATGCTGACTCTCGCAACGCCGGCTCAACGCAACCCTTTTGATTCTTATTAAGGTTGTACTTGCGGCCAGTCTGAACCCACGTGAGTTCAGAGAGAATCGAGAGAGAATTGCGAACACTTCTCGATGGGATAAAAATTCGAAAAAAATCAAGCATATGGAAGGTGCTGAAAAGATTGATTTTACATAATAATAACTCCAAAATATTATTAACGAATGCATAAAAAAAAAAAAATTGTTCAACAAATTCCCCGGCAACTTAACTTTTTGTTCATATAAAAACAATTTGTTAATCTTTTTGAGTACGTATGAATTTTTTTCAGAATTTTATCTGATTTTTGAAAATCTCGTTTCTTTATTAACTATAAACGCAATATTGGATACATATATAAAAAAAAGACTCACGCCCTTATTCGTCTAAGTCCCCCCCCCCCCCTCATTATTCCAATCCCCTTATGATAAATGGACTTAAGCCCTTATTATTCTACCCCCCCTCCCCCTCCCCCCCCGATTCTTGACAGCGGCGAAATCTTTTATATTATAGAGATATATATTATATTATATATAATATATATATATATATAATATAGATATAGATATATATAATAGATTATATATATATATATTATACTAGCGGGTTATTGTGGCTCGCGCGCTTCGCGCGCTCGCACCCATTTCTGGACGAGAACCCTTATTATTCCAAATACTTCAAAAGACGGGTTCAATACTTGGATGGGTGACCGCGGTCACCCATCCAAGTAGTGACCCCATCTGGATGGACTTAAGCCCTTACTATTCCAAGTCTCCCCCTCCCCCCCTCCCCCCCCTCGATTCTTGACACGGCGGCGACGGCGGCGGCGGCGAAATCTTTTTATATTATAGAGAGATATATTATATATAATATAATATAGATATAGATTATATATATATATATATATATATACTAGTGGGTTATAGTGGCTCGCGCGCTCGCACCCATTTCTGGACGTAAACTCTTGTTATTCCGAATACTTCAAAAGACGGGTTCAATACTTGGATGGGTGACCGCGTCCAAGTACTATCCCCCCCCCCTCGATTCTTGACACGGCGGCGACAGCGGCGAAATCCTTTTATATTATAGAGAGATACATATATAAAAAAAGACTCACGCCCTTATAATTCCAAGTCCCTTTAAGCTAAATGGACTTGGGCCCTTATCATTCCAAGGCCCTTTAAGGATGGACTTAGGCCCTAATAATTCCAAGGCCCTTTAAGGATGGACTTAGGCCCTTATAATTCCAAGGCCCTTTAAGGATGGACTTAAGCCCTTATTATCCCCCCCTCCATTCTTGACACGGCGGCGGCGGCGGCGGCGGCGGCGGCGACAGCGGCGAAATCTTTTTATATTATAGAGAGATATATATCGGTAGGCCTCGCGAGTCTCGGCCTACCGACGCTGGAGGACAGAAGGAAGAGGGGGGACCTGATCGAGACGCATAAATTCCTAAAAGTACGGCTCAACTGAACAACCAGACCTCACGACAATACGGGGTGGCCGCAGAAAATTTAAAAATGTCCAATCAAACAAACCCCCCCCCCCCCCCCCCCCCCCCAAAGATGCCGGTACCCAACAGATAAACAATTCAAGTCGACGCGTTTTGCCTCGATCTGCAATACCGACCGAGCATAAATCCGCTCGCCTCGAAGGCGACTCCTCGAACGCACTAGCCGCCGGTCGTCGGCGGACGAATGGCGCGTACTTTGATAGCACTTGAGTGGATCTCGATTTAAAAGCGTGAGCCGTGCAACCGCGAGGGCCCCCGGACGGGAGGGGCGCGTATGAAAAAGGGAGAGGCCGGAGGAAAGAGTGACCCGAACGGGGAGGGAAGAGGAAGCGAGGCCTGCGCGGCTGGACGTTTGCCGCGGCTCGAATAACCGGGCGAGTGAGAGACGAGGCGGTGAAGGAAGGGGGGGTTTTTCGAGCTCCCTTGCATCCCTCGGGCAATCTTTTCAATTTAAAGTCAAGTATTATCGCTCAAATTGCATTACGGTTTCCTTTTGCCCGACCGGCGTGAGGGAGGGAGGAAGCGCCCCGGAGTAGAGTGGTAGGAAGTTGGGTTTGGTACGCGCGGAGTGCGGGGGTTTGTATATAGAAACGACGGGAGGGGCGGCTCCTTGTAAGCAAGACTCAATCACGCCGCTTAACCTCTGACTCCGAAAACCACCGCGCTCGCGCACGCACACACTCGTTCGGCGTTCTATGCCGCGGAGCGAGTTCGATGCATGTGCATGGCCGTTGAGGGGGGCGCGTGTGTGCGCCGCCGCCTGTCCTGGAGGATGTAAACGGACGCACTTGCGCGCCTGTCGTTTTTCTTGATGCACGCTCTCGGTGGAGAGAGCTACCCGCTAATAGTCGGGCGCACTTCGTTCGGGTCGAAGATCAGAAATGCGAAGTCTCCGCGATGAGCAAGATTGTTAGTACTAAACAGGCTGTTGCGAGGATATTAAACATGTAGTCTTATTTTCATTGTCTTATGTGTGAGTGCTCGAGAAAAAAAATATATATATATTAGCAGATTCGCAGAGCCGGAAAGAGACTGGGTTTTGATTAATATGCCCAATGGAATTAAGCGTCGCTCGGCGCTGCTCGCCTATAGTCGATTATAGTCGACTATGGTTGCCTGTGGTTGCCTATGGTTGCCTATGGTTGTCTATGGTTGCCTATGGTTGTCTATGGTTGCCTATGGTTGTCTATGGTTTCCTATGGTTGTCTATGGTTTCCTATGGTTTCCTATGGTTGCCTATGGTTGCCTATGGTTGCCTAAGGTTGCCTATGGTTGCCTATGGTTGCCTATAGTCGGCCATGGTCGAATATGGTAGAATATGGTAGAATATGGTAGAATATGATAGAATATGGTAGAATATGGTAGAATATGGTAGAATATGGTAGAATATGGTAGAATATGGTAGAATATGGTAGAATATGGTAGAATATGGTAGAATATGGTAGAATATGGTAGAATATGGTAGAATATTGTAGAATATGGTAGAATATGGTAGAATATGGTAGAATATGGTAGAATATGGTAGAATATGGTAGAATATGGTAGAATATGGTAGAATATGGTAGAATATGGTAGAATATGGAAGAATATGGTAGAATATGGTAGAATATGGTAGAATGTAGTCGTATATGGTCGACTATGGTCGTATATGGTCGAATATGGTCGAATATGGTCGACTATGGTCGAATATGGTCGTATATGGTCGAATATGGTCGACTATGGTCGACTATGGTCGACTATGGTCGACTATGGTCGACTATGGTTGAATATGGTTGACTATGGTCGAATATGGTCGAATATGGTCGAATATGGTCGAATATGGTCGAATATGGTCGAATATGGTCGACTATGGTCTACTATGGTCGGATATGGTCGACTATGCTCGCCTATGCTCGCTGGTTTTGCATTGAGTGAAGTAAAAATCTTTTCCTCTGCATTCAATACAATTCACTGGGCTCTCCCTCTATTTTATCATTATGCGCAAACATCACTAAAAAACAGGCGTGCCACGTTAAAAAAGACAATCTAACTCACGCTGACCTTGAACCTTGGAAAAAAAGTGAATGTACATACAGGAAGATAACGACGCGACGGTGAGACGGAGTAGAGATCCTACTCGTTCCGAAGACTCGTGACGTTAATTACGCGTTTCACGCACAGCCTATTCACGAGAGTTCGCCAGATACCTGAAAGATTCCATTTTATACGTGAAATTCCCTTCTCAGATTCTCTTTTTATTTGATATTACCCTATCGTCAATCGGGGAAGATGAGAGATATACTTAGTTGCTCACCAACCTGCAAAGAGCTTTGGCTGCACCTGTGCAATCCTTACATTCCCTTCTGGAGAAGCATACGGTATAAAAGAGTAATGGGGATGTCCATGGACAACCGGAAATCTTCAAATAAGAACACCTGCACTCCCGTAAAATATTTATTTTGTTTTTGTTTTTGTAGGTCAGAGTTTGGGGCCAACTTCGGGTCCAAGTTTGGGTCCAAGGTTGGGTCCCAGTTTGGGTCCAAGTTTGGGTCCAAGTTTGGGTCCAAGTTTGGGTCCAAGTTTGGGTCCAAGTTTGGGTCCAAGTTTGGGTCCAAGTTTGGGTCCAAGTTTGGGTCCAAGTTTGGGTCCAAGTTTGGGTCCAAGTTTGGGTCCAAGTTTGGGTCCAAGTTTGGGTCCAAGTTTGGGTCCAAGTTTGGGTCCAAGTTTGGGTCCAAGTTTGGGTCCAAGTTTGGGTCCAAGTTTGGGTCCAAGTTTGGGTCCAAGTTTGGGTCCAAGTTTGGGTCCAAGTTTGGGTCCAAGTTTGGGTCCAAGTTTGGGTCCAAGTTTGGGTCCAATGTTGGTTCCAAGTTTGGGTCCAAGTTTGGGTCCAAGTTTGGGTCTAAGTTTGGGTCCAAGTTTGGGTCCAGGTTTAGATATGGGTTTGGGTTTGGGTCTGGGTTTGGGTTTGGGTTTGGGTTTTCATTTCGCTTTTCATTTCGGTTTGGGTTTCGAAACCCAATAACCATCGTTACCCCATTCTTCTGTGCTAGCACCAATACTCGTCTCCGATGCGCACCTTCTTGCTCTCGGAAATCTCGATATACCGGAGCTGCGTTTATAGTTGAACGGATAAAAGCACGCAAAGCGGCCGGTTATTTAGCGCGGCATGTGTGCGGCACAAAGAGAGAAGCGAAAAGGAAGGAAGAGTATGTATACGAAAGAGAGCTGTACCGATACAACTACGGCGTAACTGACTTCTTCGCCGGAGCATATTACCGGGCTGTTAAAGGGCGGAGTCGGCTGATGAGATAGGAACGTATTGACTTTATAATAATCACGTTAGGATAGAGAGAGAGAGAGAGAGAGCGAGAGCGAGATAAATCGAATCGGGTGAAAAGAGAGGGAAAGCGATGGGCTCGGTGTATTACGCGAGGGCGAGAGAATTCGCATGCAACGGGTGTCGATAACGAGAACTCTCATACTCGAACTTTCATTCACACAGTATCAACTGTAGTCGAGTAACGATTTTTTAATTTTTTTTTTTTTTTTTTTGCAGCTGGAGTGAAAGTGTATTATTTTTAAAAAGTTCGAACGCGTATTTTCTGGCATGTGAGACGTGGATAGGTTTATTTTTAATTCCGAAATTTGAAATTATAAATTACTCTGATAAATAGTTGTTTTTGTTGCAATTTGATAATTGTGATTATAAGAATGTGAATGAATTTTATAAATCGTAAAGAATAATTATTATAATTGAAATTTGGTGATAGTAATTAAAACATAATAATTAGGGTTGTGCGAATAGCGTTGGATTTTAATTGTGTATTCAACAATATGAATAATTTAAAAAATTCGAATTATTCGAATATTTATTAATAACTCAAAGAAATGCGGAAATTTCGAATAATTATTGGACGGATTCGTTTACCTAATTGGAACATTTAGACTATTAAAATCATTCGAATATATTCAAGTATTCAAATAGGAATTATTTATATTTAATTCATGAATATGGATAACAACAAATTCTTCAATTTTTTTGAATATTCGCACGTCTCTAATAACAGTGAATTTTGTAAATGATAAAAATTATCATTATAATTATAAAAATAATTAAAAATTATTTCAAAAAAATAAATATAAAAAAAAAATTATAAATTATTTAAAAAAATTATAATTATAATTAAAATTTGTTTATAATAATTAAAAGATAATAATGAACTTTATAAATGATAAAAATGATAATTATAATTATGAATATAATTATCATATAAATTATTTTTAAAAATGATAATTATAATCGTAATTTGATGTTTTTTTTTAGGGGGGGGGGGGGGGGGGGGGTTTGAGTGAGCGGTTGTTATTTTTGGATGACCCGGTAGATAACGTGGCAGACAAAGCTCGAACGGTTGGCAGAATCCTGACCTCCAATCTCACCTCAATTTGCCTACACCCCGGCATTCTCGCGGGAGCAACACGGGCGAAGGAATGAAGCATCGGGTGAGGCCGAGGCGAGGGATCTCCTATACACCACGCGGTTGTGCACGGATCGCCTATCTAAAATTATGATCTCAAAAAAAAATACTATACCCCGCGAGAGGCCTCGCTCGCCACGCTCGGGCATCGCGGGTAACGAGGCTTCATTCGATTAAACGTGCAAATTTTATTTATTATTAAACACCGCGAAGTGAGCATGCGGGAGAATTAGTTTTCTCGTTCGTGTTTGCAGCTCATAGACACTTAAGAACGTTGGGAGATTAATTTTGTTATTTAATTTTTGTATTTTTTTTTTTTTTTTTATTAGGGTTTGGACGACTTTTTTTTAAATCGAATTTTTAAGACTATGCGACGCAACTTCTGACCCGAAAACATAAATATATGTATTGTTGGTTGGCGCCAAAAAATCACAAACTTCGACTCATTTTTGTGGGTGGTTTTGGGTGCATCACAAATAAATATTTATTTGAATTAAATGCGTTGGATAAAAATTAATAATGATAATAATTATTTTCAATAGCAATTAATTTGAATTAAATTGATATTTATTTTTGTAAAATGAAACGTTATTTGACAGACACTCAAGTACGTTGGGAGATTAATTTGTTACTGAATTTTTCTATTTTTTTTTTTTTTTTTTTTTCAAAATCGAATTACTAAGACGATTCGATTCAAATTTTGACCCGAAAAAAAATAGATACAGTTGATTAGTGGCAAAAAATCACGAACTCCGCCTTATTTTTGAGGGTGGTTTTGGCTGCTCACAAATAAATATTAATTTAAATTACATAAAAACATTTTTCTTAAATTAATAATTATATTAATTATTTTTCATAACAATTAATTTGAATTAAATGAATATTTATTTTTGTGAAATAAACATTTAATTAAGTGGCACCGTTTAAGACATTTAAGGCTAATGAGACATTAATTTATTATTGCGTTTTTGTATTTTTTTTTAATAAGTGATTTAAAAATTGAATTTTTAAGACGACGCGACGCATCTCGATTGAACGGAAAAAAAATATGGTCGTTTAGCAGCAAAAAAAATCACGAAAACCGCCTAACTTTCGTGGATAAACAGATATTAATAAATAAACATTAATTTGAATGAAACAAATACGTTAAATAAAAATGAATAATTAACTATCAATAAAAATAGTTATTATTTTTAATAACAATTTATTTGAATTAAATATATATTTATTTTTGTAAAATAAATATTTATTTGCGCTGCACCTACAAATTTTTTTCTCTATATTTATTTTTACGGAAAATATTATGACACGCTTAAGTACAGAGCAAATAGCGGATAAATATCATCCAAAGACAGATCGAGATTGTAATTATTTGTTATTAAAAATAATAATTATTTTTAATAACAATTTATTTAAGTAAAATATATATTTATTTTTGTAAAATAAATATTTATTTGCGCTGCAGCTACAAATTTTTTCTCTATATTTATTTTTAGGGAAACTATTATGACACGCTTAAGTACAGAGCGAATAGCGGATAAATATCATCCAAAGATAGATCGAGATTGTCGCTTGCCAGCGGAAATAAATCTGCGCGCGCAGAACTATGCAAAATAAATTATGCGATCAAATAATTCGCGAGGATATAAAAAAAAAATTATTATCATAAAAACATCGAATGTGTAAGTTGCAAGAAGTACCGGGACGTAAACAACGAGAGTCGCAGACGACACAGCCAACTCGGCGTAGCTGCAATTTAGCGACGAGGTAAATCAGAATTCAATTTGGAACGCCGACGAAAAAAGATCGGTGCGCGAGATATCGAGATTGAGAGCCTCGCCTATCGCATCTCGATCACAGCGTGCACCGATCGTCGAATATATATTTTCGGCGTCGTCACATTTGTATTTAAACAAAATTAAACAAAAATTAAACAAAAATTAAACAAAAATTAAACAAAAATTAAACAAAAATTAAACAAAAATTAAACAAAAATTAAACAAAAATTAAACAAAAATTAAACAAAAATTAAACAAAAATTAAACAAAAATTAAACAAAAATTAAACAAAAATTAAACAAAAATTAAACAAAAATTAAACAAAAATTAAACAAAAATTAAACAAAAATTAAACAAAAATTAAACAAAAATTAAACAAAAATTAAACAAAAATTAAACAAAAATTAAACAAAAATTAAACAAAAATTAAACAAAAATTAAACAAAAATTAAACAAAAATTAAACAAAAATTAAACAAAAATTAAACAAAAATTAAACAAAAATTAAACAAAAATTAAACAAAAATTAAACAAAAATTAAACAAAAATTAAACAAAAATTAAACAAAAATTAAACAAAAATTAAACAAAAATTAAACAAAAATTAAACAAAAATTAAACAAAAATTAAACAAAAATTAAACAAAAATTAAACAAAAATTAAACAAAAATTAAACAAAAATTAAACAAAAATTAAACAAAAATTAAACAAAAATTAAACAAAAATTAAACAAAAATTAAACAAAAATTAAACAAAAATTAAACAAAAATTAAACAAAAATTAAACAAAAATTAAACAAAAATTAAACAAAAATTAAACAAAAATTAAACAAAAATTAAACAAAAATTAAACAAAAATTAAACAAAAATTAAACAAAAATTAAACAAAAATTAAACAAAAATTAAACAAAAATTAAACAAAAATTAAACAAAAATTAAACAAAAATTAAACAAAAATTAAACAAAAATTAAACAAAAATTAAACAAAAATTAAACAAAAATTAAACAAAAATTAAACAAAAATTAAACAAAAATTAAACAAAAATTAAACAAAAATTAAACAAAAATTAAACAAAAATTAAACAAAAATTAAACAAAAATTAAACAAAAATTAAACAAAAATTAAACAAAAATTAAACAAAAATTAAACAAAAATTAAACAAAAATTAAACAAAAATTAAACAAAAATTAAACAAAAATTAAACAAAAATTTAATAAAAATTTAATAAACATTCAATATTTTGTTGTACTTCGTTCATTAACAACAATATATTTTCTTCACTTCCGATTCGCTCAAAATTTAATTTTGATCTCTAACATTTTTTTTTTAAATAAAAATAAGAATGAAATAAATGTTGGCCAATGAAAAGCAATAAACATTCAATAATTTGATGTAATTCGTTGATTAACAACAATATATTTCTTTCACTTCCGTTTCGCTCAAAATTTAATTTCAATCGTCAAAAAAAAAAATAATAAAAGAAAATTGTCATTTTCAAAATCCGGTTTAAAATCGCTTAATTTTATAATAAAAGATTTTTCAATAACTTTTTGCTAAGTATTTAATTTCTTTCCTTAAAAAAAATTAAAAAAAATTGATACATATATTTTTTAATTTAGGAAAAAAAATGGGCCGGTAAAAAAAAATTCGATGGAAGCTGCGATTTTGGTCCGGTTGACTGCCGAAGGTATTTATTCTGGTGCGCCACCCGGCGCGGGCGAGGGAACTGGCCAAGCTGTCCCGATCGATTTAGCGCCAAATGTCGTCGTGTTTTACACTCGGCAATAATAGTTGAAATCTATGTAGCCAATATTTCAAGTCGCCCCTTCGCGCGTCCAGCGATTCACGATTCCCCCTTTCGCCCCTGCGCGCTCGCACCAAAATGTAATACGAAAAAAAAAAAATATATCCCTTTCTGACGCGGAAATCTACTGCCGACACTGCATCATAACGCGGCTCGGACATGCTGGTTATTGATGAAATCGGCATCGAACTACATTTTGATGTTCTCGGCCCGTAATACACATTTGTTTCCTCGTAAAAAAATCCTAAAAAAAAAGAAAAAAAAAAAAACACCGAATTCTGTACTCCATATATTCTGGAAATTCGCTACGCGATAAATCGTTCGGTGACTTTCTTATGTGATTTTTTTATTCTTTCAATGTACATGACGATTTGTCAATTTTGTTTTAAGGGTCAGTTCGAAAAGGTGGAGCAAAAAATTAATAAAGGGTTGATGACAAATGATTTTTTGTTTTTGTTTTAGGCGGTTTTGTTTTGAGAATAAAAAATACGTTTTATCGTCTAGAGACGCGTGCGTTTATTTGAGGATTGGCTTCACCGCAAGTGAGGTCTTTGCACTGCAAGCGATGTCTTATGACACATAATGCCTGTCGAGACTTTTGACCTCAAATTATATATTTTAATGTTTTTACCTCAAATTATCAATTTTGGCATAGTTGACCTTAAAATATATATTTTGACATATGTGACCTCGAGTTATCAATTTTGGTGCAGTTGACCTTAAAGTAAATATTTTGACGTTTTTGTAAATATTTTGACGTTTAATCGCCTAGAAACGCGTGCGTTTATTTGAGGATTGGCTTCACCTCAAGTGAGGTCTTTGCACCGCAAACGATGTCTTATGACGCTTTTATGACATATAATGCCTGTCGAGACTTTTGACCTCAAATTATGTGTTTTGATGTTTTTACCTCAAATTATCAATTTTGGCATAGTTGACCTTAAAATATATATTTTGACATTTGTGACCTCGAGTTATCAATTTTGGCGCAGTTGACCTTAAAGTAAATATTTTGACGTTTTTGTAAATATTTTGACGTTTAATCGCCTAGAGACGCGTGCTTTTATTTGAGGATTGGCTTCACCTCAAGTGAGGTCTTTGCACCGCAAACGATGTCTTATGACGCTTTTATGACACATAATGCCTGTCGAGACTTTTGACCTCAAATTATATATTTTAATGTTTTTACCTCAAATTATCAATTTTGGCATAGTTGACCTTAAAATATATATTTTGACATATGTGACCTCGAGTTATCAATTTTCGCGCAGTTGACCTTAATGTAAATATTTTGACGTTTTTGACCTCAAATTACCCATTTTGGCGTTGCTGACCTCAAAGTAAATATTTTGACGTTTTTAACCTCAAATTATCAATTTTTGCGAATTTGACCTTAAATTGTATATCTTAACGTTTTTTACCTCAATTTATCCATTTTGGCGTAGTTGACCTTAAAATATGCATCTCAACGGTTTTTACTCCAAATTATCGATTTTGTCGTATGTGACCTTAAATTATATATCTCGACGTTTTTGACCTTAAAATGTCAATTGTTGTCGTTTTTTTTAACTCAAAATAAACATTTTGATGTTTTTGTCCACGAATGACAGATCTTAACGTTTCCGCTCTCAAATGATCAATCTCGTCGTTTCTGACCTCAAATTATGTGATTTTTACGTTTCTCTAATACACCTACTTGGATTCGTCAATAACTCAACGTATCCTCGCAAGATGAGACTGTTTTTTTTTTCGCCTCGCAGAAAGTTCGCAAGAATGGTCCATTTTGCCCCCCGGTTTTATTTAGTCCCTCTCTCCCCTATCCATATGAATGTCCTCGGTGGTTTAAGATCGCATGCGAGGTGAACCATCGACGGGCATGAACGCCACCACAGGGTCGAAGAACGGTTTTAAATTTCGCCAGTCAAAGCGATGTTTGACATGGAAATGTTGAACTATGCATTAAACATTCCGAGGCGGATAGTGCTTCGTACCGGTGAAAGCTCTGACCGTTCCCTGCCTGTTCCGCGCCGCGTTTTTCCTTCCTCTCGTCGCCGATGAAAGACCGAGCAGTCGCGCTTTTTTCTTTTTTTTTTTTTTTTCATCCCTCCTGCTCACCCCGCAGCGGCGGAAACCATCGAGCAGTTCCCAGCCCATTGTCCGAGCAATGTTTATTTAAGCAAACGAAAGGAACGCTTCCAGCCGGGCTCTCCGCCACCCCCGCGGCTTCTCGGATTCTATGCTAACCGAGTGGCGCCGAGAGATCGAAATTCGAGAGCCTCGATTGTGAGGACGAGAAAAGCTTTCGCGTAAATCGAGATTTTTTTAGAGCAAATTTTCATTTCGTTGCTGTTGCGACAAAAATCAAAATTTTTTGGCTTCTTTGTAGTGAAATCGATACAAGACGATGTCACTAATGTGTCTGTCGAGACGCCGTACCGACTCGATAAATAGCATGACGAGTAGAATTTTTTTAAAATATTAAAACCCTCGATGCTCCACAAATTTTCGCATTACCGTCTTCAATGTTGCGTAACTTTGGCAAAGATGGGTATTTTTTGGCTTCTTTGTACCGAAATCGATACGACAGAATCTGACCGACATTTTCGTCAAGGTTCCGTCCCGATGTAAGCAACACTCCACCCACAGGATTCGCCAATAACAAACCCGAAATCCGGCTGATCCGCCTTTGGTCCCCAAATGCAGATTTTGTCAAAACAGTCGATCCCATCTGTCCCCGAGTCGCGGAACGAAGAGATGAACGAGTGCACTTTTCTGCCATTAAAGAAAGCTACCAAAGTATGCACAAGGCCATTTTTCGCGCGGTTAAAAAAAAAAAAAAAAAAAAAAAAAAAAAAAAAAAAAAAAAAAAAAAAAAGGAGCCGTATTGGAGATTTCGACAAAAGGCGTACGAACTCTTAACCCTCATTGTCCGGCAAATGAAATAAGGCTTATTGCATTATTTAAAGAGAGCCACTTTAAAACCTTCTTCGACGAGGGCATCCCTCGCGCTGGCTGGGACGGGAGGTTGCGTTCTCTCGAGAGGGGACCGCAGTGGTTTCCGCACAACGACGAAAATCCGGAGGGGAGATCGCCGGCGACGTCGTACGTGAGGAGCGATTTTAAGGGTGGTTGAATCGAGAGTGTCGCGACGACATTTCGAGGCCTCAAACTTGATCTGGGACCTCGTCGATTTTTTTTCGAACCATACATCGTGGTGTCTTTTCGTTGAAAAATATGATCTTTTTTTCACCTCTTTTTAAGACTTTTTTTATAACCCAAAAGCCCACCTACTGGAATGATTGTAGATGTGCAATGTAGATTTCGAAAAGAAGCATACATTTTCTGTCTGACGCTTGTATACTTGAGTATACATAGACGGAGTCTACATAGACTTATATGGACTTTGGTCTATGTAGACTTACACAGAGTTCGATCTATGTAGACATATGTACACTTTGATCTATGTAGACTTCGGTCTAT
>OY294015.1:27855923-27968423 GCA_958510785.1 Exephanes ischioxanthus
AATTCATCATGAATTTTGAATATAAATAATTCGTATTTGAATATTCAAAGTATTCGAATAATTCGAATAATTCGAATAATTCGAATAATTCGAATAATTCGAATAATTCGAATAATTCGAATAATTAAGAATGATTTTAATCGTTTAAATATTCGAATTGGGTAAACGAATTGTTCCAACAGTTAGAAATATTAATTTGAGGGCAGAGCTGTGCAGTATTTAATGGCCACTGGCCTTCCACGGTTCCTCAACTGGGAGCCTCGACCGAGCAACCGCCCGACCTTTCCTCACCTTAAAAATAATTGTAAAAAAAAAAAAAAAATGTGTAATTAGAGAATATAAAAAAAGAAATATTGACGGTCTTAAATGGGGATGGGCGAATATTAAAAAATTTGAATAATTCATCATGAATTTTGAATATAAATAATTCGTATTTGAGTATTCAGAGTATTCGAATAATTCGAATAATTCGAATAATTCGAATAATTCGAATAATTAAGAATGATTTTAATCGTTTAAATATTCGAATTGGGTAAACGAATTATTCCAATAGTTAGAAATATTAATTTGAGGGCAGAGCTGTGCAGTATTTAATGGCTACTGGCCTTCCACGGTTCCTCAACTGGGAGCCTCGACCGAGCAACCGCCCGACCTTTCCTCACCTTAAAAATAATTGTAACAAAAAAAAATGTGTAATTAGAGAAAATAAAAAAAGAAATATTGAAAGTCTTAAATGGGGATGGGCGAATATTCAAAAATTTGAATAATTCATCATGAATTTTGAATATAAATAATTCGTATTTGAATATTCAAAGTATTCGAATAATTAAGAATATTCGAATCATTTTAATAGTCTAAATATTCGAATTAGGTAATCGAATTATTCCAATAGTTAGAAATATTAATTTGTGGGCAGTATTTAATGGCCACTGGCCTTCCACGGTTCCTCAACTGGGAGCCTCGACCGAGCAACCGCCCGACCTTTCCTCACCTTAAAAATAATTGTAACAAAAAAAAAAAATGTGTAATTAGAGAAAATAAAAATAAATATTGAAAGTCTTAAATGAGGATGTGCGAATATTCAAAAATTTGAATAATTCATCATGAATTTTGAATATAAATAATTCGTATTTGAATATTCACAATATTCGAATAATTCGAATAATCAAGAATATTCGAATGATTTTAATAGTCTAAATATTCGAATTAGGTAAATTAGGTAAATTAGGTCGAAATTTCCATAATTGAGATAAAAAAAATTGAATCCGACCAATGTTGCTCTCTTATCCAGTAATTTCTCAGCCTCCCCATAATTTCACCTAAAATCTCCTAAAAAAAAAAAAAAAAAAAAAAAAAAAAAATCCATCAAAAGCAACCCCAAAAAAACCCTAGTTTTTCCACAACAAAGATTAAAACCAATTTCCGAAGAGGTCACAAAAAATAATCATAATTCGAGAATTTCCCCGAGGTTTTAATACACTTTCGAGATATTGGAAGCGACGAAGGTTTGCTTGGAGAACGTGGAGGAGAGTCCTCGACAAAAGCCTCGCGGGCGTATCCGGACCTACTGCGGATGGCGGAGCATAGACGAACATCCCCTCGCTAACCATGGACCACCGGCTCCTTTAATCTCGTGGTGTTTGCATGCCCTGGCCCGCAGCTCTCTGCCTCGACGACCGAATCTACCCCCTCGTGCGAGTTCCTCGAGTAGGGAAGAGACGGCGGGCATTGAGGGGGGGGGGGGGGGGGGGGGGGGTAACGTATGGAACTATTCGTGCGTGTCCGAATCGCCCGAACGCCGCAGACAATTGAATTACTTTGTACAAGCTGAAAAATAAAATATTTCGCTGCCATTTCGAAAAAAAAAAACTAATATCCTTCGAAAAATGTGCATCCTTGCCCGTGTAATAAAAAATGTTGTAGTATTAATTTATTTCCATTTCTTTTCGCGAACGTTCATTATTATTATTACAATTACACTTATTGATGTGCTAGTAATGTCATTGATGTGCTAGTAATGTCACAATTGAATTACTTTGTACAAGCTGAAAAATAAAATATTTCGCTGCCATATCGAGAAAAAAAAAACTAATATCCTTCGAAAAATGTGCATCCTTGCGCATGTAATAAAAAGATATTGTAGTATTAATTTATTTCAATTTCTTTTCGCGAACGTTCATTATTATTATAACAATTACATTTATTGATGTGCTAGTAATGTCACAATTGAATTACTTTGTACAAGCTGAAAAATAAAATATTTCGCTGCCATATTGAGAAAAAAAAAAACTAACATCCCTCGAAAAATGTGCATCCTTGCCCGTGTAATAAAAAAATATTGTAGTATTAATTTATTTCAATTTCTTTTCGCGAACGTTCATTATTATTATTACAATTACACTCATTGATGTGCTAGTAATGTCACAATTGAATTACTTTGTACAAGCTGAAAAATAAAATATTTCGCTGCCATATTGAAAAAAAAACTAACATCCCTCGAAAAATGTGCATCCTTGCCCGTGTAATAAAAAATGTTGTGGTATTAATTTATTTCAATTTCTTTTCGCGAACGTTCATTATTATTATTACAATTACATTTATTGATGTGCTAGTAATGTCACAATTGAATTACTTTGTACAAGCTGAAAAATAAAATATTTCGCTGCCATATTGAGAAAAAAAAAAACTAATATCCTTCGAAAAATGTGCATCCTTGCCCGTGTAATAAAAAAATATTGTAGTATTAATTTATTTCAATTTCTTTTCGCGAACGTTCATTATTATTATAACAATTACATTTATTGATGTGCTAGTAATGTCACAATTGAATTACTTTGTACAAGCAGAGAAATAAAATATTTCGCTGCCATATTGAGAAAAAAAAAAACTAACATCCCTCGAAAAATGTGCATCCTTGCCCGTGTAATAAAAAAATATTGTAGTATTAATTTATTTCAATTTCTTTTCGCGAACGTTCATTATTATTATTACAATTACATTTATTGATGTGCCAGTAATGTCACAATTGAATTACTTTGTACAAGCTGAAAAATAAAATATTTCGCTGCCATATTGAGAAAAAAAAAACTAATATCCTTCGAAAAATGTGCATCCTTGCCCGTGTAATAAAAAAATATTGTAGTATTAATTTATTTCAATTTCTTTTCGCGAACGTTCATTATTATTATTACAATTACATTTATTGATGTGCTAGTAATGTCACAATTGAATTACTTTGTACAAGCTGAAAAATAAAATATTTCGCTGCCATATTGAGAAAAAAAAAAACTAATATCCTTCGAAAAATGTGCATCCTTGCCCGTGTAATAAAAAAATATTGTAGTATTAATTTATTTCAATTTCTTTTCGCGAACGTTCATTATTATTATAACAATTACATTTATTGATGTGCTAGTAATGTCACAATTGAATTACTTTGTACAAGCTGAAAAATAAAATATTTCGCTGCCATATTGAGAAAAAAAAAACTAATATCCTTCAAAAAATGTGCATCCTTGCCCGTGTAATAAAAAAATATTGTAGTATTAATTTATTTCAATTTCTTTTCGCGAACGTTCATTATTATTATTACAATTACATTTATTGATGTGCTAGTAATGTCACAATTGAATTACTTTGTACAAGCTGAAAAATAAAATATTTCGCTGCCATATTGAGAAAAAAAAACTAACATCCCTCGAAAAATGTGCATCCTTGCCCGTGTAATAAAAAAATATTGTAGTATTAATTTATTTCAATTTCATTTCGCGAACGTTCATTATTATTATTACAATTACACTCATTGATGTGCTAGTAATGTCACAATTGAATTACTTTGTACAAGCAGAGAAATAAAATATTTCGCTGCCATATTGAGAAAAAAAAAAACTAATATCCTTCGAAAAATGTGCATCCTTGCCCGTGTAATAAAAAAATATTGTAGTATTAATTTATTTCAATTTCTTTTCGCGAACGTTCATTATTATTATTACAATTACATTTATTGATGTGCTAGTAATGTCACAATTGAATTACTTTGTACAAGCTGAAAAATAAAATATTTCGCTGCCATATTGAGAAAAAAAAAACTAATATCCTTCAAAAAATGTGCATCCTTGCCCGTGTAATAAAAAAATATTGTAGTATTAATTTATTTCAATTTCTTTTCGCGAACGTTCATTATTATTATTACAATTACATTTATTGATGTGCTAGTAATGTCACAATTGAATTACTTTGTACAAGCTGAAAAATAAAATATTTCGCTGCCATTTCGAAAAAAAAAAACTAATATCCTTCGAAAAATGTGCATCCTTGCGCATGGAATAAAAAAATATTGTAGTATTAATTTATTTCAATTTCTTTTCGCGAACGTTCATTATTATTATTACAATTACATTTATTGATGTGCTAGTAATGTCACAATTGAATTACTTTGTACAAGCTGAAAAATAAAATATTTCGCTGCCATATTGAGAAAAAACTAACATCCCTCGAAAAATGTGCATTTTTTTTTTTTTTTTTTTTGTAATAAAAAAATGTTTACATAAGTTTACATAGACTACATAGACTGTAGACCCGAGTAGACAAGTACCAAGTATCAGACTCAACAGCTATCATCGAAATTTCCACCAGTAGGCAGATTTTTGTTAGACGCCCGTAATAGATCTGACACGAGTCTATCGTCGACCCTATTTTTTTTTTACCCCAACCCGGCGGCGAACGGAAGTTGCCCGGTTCTTTCCAAGAGCTATCCAATGCAATTCCTTCCCTCTCCGCTTTCCCTTATAGTTCTCTCTTCCAGAGACTTTGGTCGCACCCACCCGCGAACTCCATTCACGGGTTTATCACTGTCCAGATAACAACGATTTACCTACACGCGAAGCTTTGGGGGAGCTCTCGACTTAGGGGCTTGACGAAGAGTCCGTCCGGGCGACTCGCTGTATAGGAAAGCAGCGAGAAGGAGCGCGGCGAGGACCGGGAAAGGGACGATGGAAACACACACAATCGTCGCACTCACACATGTGCCCGAATGGACGACAAAAAAAAAAAAAATGCCAAGTCCGGCAGCCACCTTGCATTCAGAAGTATTTCACTTTAACGGCACCCCGGGGGATTGGCTGACCCGCGGACCGAAGACCCTTCACCGTTTCAGCATAATGGACCTCTACATTACTTATTCGAGCCGGCCAATGCCCGGGAAGACCTCCGAGGGGCGCCGCTTCTGCCACCGACGCTGCCGCCTGCCGCCGATGCTTCGCGCGAAAAAAACACCCCGACGGCCTGGGTCAACGTCGGATGGCTAATCTTACTTGCCGTTAATTCGCGGCTGTGAGAAAAGTGGATTTTTTATTTTTATTTAATTTTTTGTAATTATATTGATTTATTGATTTATTGATTTATTGATTTATTGATTTATTGATTTATTGATTTATTGATTTATTGATTTATTGATTTATTGATTTATTGATTTATTGATTTATTGATTTATTGATTTATTGATTTATTGATTTATTGATTTATTGATTTATTGATTTATTGATTTATTGATTTATTGATTTATTGATTTATTGATTTATTGATTTATTGATTTATTGATTTATTGATTTATTGATTTATTGATTTATTGATTTATTGATTTATTGATTTATTGATTTATTGATTTATTGATTTATTGATTTATTGATTTATTGATTTATTGATTTATTGATTTATTGATTTATTGATTCATCAACGGGATAAACCCTTTTACAATAATTATAATGATTATAATTTTTTTTAATTTATTAATCAAATATTTACTGGAACTATCTTTGCGTCCTTTTTGGGGCGACAGACTTTGTAGCTCAAAGTGTATCGCATTCGCCAAGGGCTCAGAGAAACTGTGGAAAACTTTTTCCGCAGAGTAAAAAAGTTTGCACTTTTTACAACAACTTATATTGTCGGCAGAGGTACCACAATTTTTTATTTGTTAATTTTCAGATCGCGAGAATCAAAAGTACAAAGTTATATCAAATTCTTGAACCGAGAGTAAAACGAGTGGCGGATTCGTGATCAGCGGGGAAAAATACGTCGGATATAGCCCAGAAGTCACGAGCATTTTTTAATTTTTTTTTTTGATCGATGCATTTTGGGAGAAATTGCTTTTTTATTTTTTATTTTTTTGTTCAACAGCGATATCTTTGCTCCCCAATGGAATATCAGCAATCCATGTTCTACGGGAAAAACTACACAAAATAGACACCTTGGCGAAGTCGCAAAACCGTTTTTTCGAGCCGCTGCACGACAATGAAAAACGCTCAAAAAAGTGCGCCGAAGAGGGGGCAATTTTGGGAAATTTTCGAAAAAACAGAGTTAAAAAAAAATTCACGCGACGACACTTTTCCATGTACTTTTTCGCGCTGAACACGAATCCGGTGCCAGCTTTGGCGTAGACTCAAGCCTAAAGCTCGTAATTGCCAAAAACAATTATTTTTAGTTGTTTTCGTGACGGAAACGTTTTTAGGCGACGCACTTGTTTGAGAATTGTTAAAAGGAAGTAGAAAATTGAAAGTTCCAGGTCACCGGCTGAAAATTCGAGGGATGTGGAAGGAGCAGAAGGGTCGCCCACGGCCGAAGCTGGACAGTGGAGGAAGAGGAAAAAAAAAAAGAGTCAGCCCACGGTGCGGATAAAATGTTCGATATAAGATTAATAGTGGAGGCCTGAACCGGTCCCGCAGTCGCCGCCGCCGCGGCAGTCGTCTCCGAGGGTGGTTGCCGCCGATGGTGATTCTTCTTTGAAGGTGGACCCAAGGGTAGTGGCCAAATTGAATCCTGTTTAAGACGGAGTGAGCGAGCTCCAAACGAGAACGAGAAAGCGGGCTGGAATGGCGGGGGGCGGGGGGAGAGAAAAAAAACTCTGCGGAAAACGTTCGCATGAAAAAAAAAGGCTCTACTCCTTTTTCCATCGATAAGTTTTTTACATTTATGCTTTTATGAGCACTTGACTTTTAACTAAAAGTAACATCGAAAATAAAAATTTCATACCGCAAGTTTTTTTTTTCTTTGGTACTTTTTGTTCCTTTTTTTTTGTTTGAATGACCTTTAAATAGGGATGTGCGAATATTCAAAAATAATTGAATAATTCATCATAAATTGAATATAAATAATTCGTATGTGAATATTCAGGATATTCGAATGATTTTAATAGTCTAAATATTCCAATAATTAGAAATATTAATTTGAGGGCAGTATTAAAAATAGCTGGGCTGTATTAAAAATATTTGATGTATTGTAGGTATTTTAAATACGTATTTTAAGTACCCAAATACTTTTCTGGTATTTTAAGTAAAAAATACAAAATACTTTTGCGTCTTCTCCATATTAGGGTTGTAGGGGTTAGGCCGGGCGGGATGGATGGAATTCAATTCCATCATTTCGCGATAAACAGAATTTGTTGTACACGTTTTAGCTTTGAAATTCGAAATTCGAATTATTCGATCTTTTTTAATTATTCAAATCTGGAATTGAATATCAATATTCAATTCAATTCAAACGCTATTCGCACACCCATACCTTCAAGGAAAAAATTATGATGCTCATTTTCAGTTGGTTAAATTCAATTGTTTTTCAGATAAGATAGTGCGAATTTATTATTTTTTACTTTACTTGCTTAAATTTGAGTACAATTGCGCAAATAAAATTTACCATTATTATTATTATTATTATTATTATTATTATTATTATTATTATTATTATTATTATTATTATTATTATTATTATTATTATTATTATTATTATTATTATTATTATTATTATTATTATTATTATTATTATTATTATTATTATTATTATTATTATTATTATTATTATTATTATCAATAATAATATTAATAATAGTGATTGTAATCAGATTATGCGCAAAATAAATGATATAAATTATGCACGATATGAAAAAAATAATAAAGATATTTTCCGAACAGTCATTCGATCGCGGGTTTTTTTTTTCACCTTTGTGAAACGTGAATAACGCGCCGCTTCTAATTTATGACGAGGGATCAACAGTGGGATCGGATCCGTATTTTTTTTATTTTTTTATACGATCGCTCGTTTGATTGATAGCTATTTAGCTCGGGATTCGATATGATGCAGGCATACGCGACGCGGTCCGAAAGAACGGTACATGGTTTATTGGTAATGGAACTCCGAGCGTGCGCATGCGGCACGAGGACGGATGTCGGCTCTTTCGAGGATCTGTAAATAAAGGCGAAGGAGATAATGGGAGTGAAAAGCGATAGCCCACTTTGCTTATCGATTATCGAGATTGTCGAACGATTCAATCGCTCGTACGTGTCGAGCCGCCCGTATTTAAAAATAAAAAAAATAAATAAATAAAGATGTAAATTTGCCATCGAAGCTCCTTCAAATTTTCATAAAAATGCATCAAAAGCAGAGCATTTTTTTTTACACTTTTTAAAAAATTCCAGTAATGTCGTTTTTAGTGAAGATTTTTTTTGGTGACTGAAAATCGCTTTTTATCCGACTATGGCTTTGTGGTACGGCTGCGAAATCTTTAAAAATATTTTAGACATTTTATTGTTATTGAGGTTTTTTCGAAATTTGGAGATGGTTATATACGCGGGAAATTAATTTTTATTCGTTAAATTGTAATTTTTATTCGTAAAATTGTAATTTTTATTCGTAAAATTGTAATTTTTATTCGTAAAATTGTAATTTTTATTCGTAAAATTGTAATTTTTATTCGTAAAATTGTAATTTTTATTCGTAAAATTGTAATTTTTATTCGTAAAATTGTAATTTTTATTCGTAAAATTGTAATTTTTATTCGTAAAATTGTAATTTTTATTCGTAAAATTGTAATTTTTATTCGTAAAATTGTAATTTTTATTCGTAAAATTGTAATTTTTATTCGTAAAATTGTAATTTTTATTCGTAAAATTGTAATTTTTATTCGTTAAATTGTAATTTTTATTCGTAAAATTGTAATTTTTATTCGTAAAATTGTAATTTTTATTCGTAAAATTGTAATTTTTATTCGTTAAATTGTAATTTTCATTCGTTAAACTGTAATTTTTATTCCTTAAATTGTAATTTTTATTCGTTACATTGTAATTTTTATTCGTTAAATTGTAATTTTCATTCGTTAAACTGTAATTTTTATTCGTTAAATTGTAATTTTTTCATAAAATTTGGACAACCAATTTTTTGTGTAAAAACGAATCAATAAGATCGTTAATTAATAAAGATTGAAAAATTGATAAAGACAAAAAATTGATAAATTCGCGCTGTTACTTTTTTTCTCCTTTTTTTATCCTACGAGTAGGTATGGTTAGCTTTTTGTCTGGTCTAGTGCTTTTGTCGCGTTGCCAATCGATAGGAGAGCTTCGATTGACCCCGAATGACCGTCCACGGATTCCTCTGCCAGTAACAACCTCTCTCCGATATGAAAAAAAAAACCATTTAAATCGTTTCCGTATATAAATTGAAATGGAATTGTTTTGAATTGAATTGTTTCCATCTCTCATAACCATAATTTTTTTACGACAAAATGGAAAATACCAGATTTCGAGCCTGCAATCTAGATATTTTCGCGACAAACCCGGTCGCGTTCCCGTAAAAAAAAAAAAAAAAAAAAAAAAATACAAAAATTGAAAAACGAAATTAAAAAAAAAAAATACAATTGTCACATTTTTAAACCCTAATAAAAGAAAAAGATTTATGTGAAATTCTGGCTTAAAAAAAAAAACATTTCCCATAATGCACTAATATTTGTGAAATTTTTCGATACATTTTTGACTGAAATTGAATAAGATATTTTTTCATAAAAAAAAATTTAATTTAAAAAATAAAAAAAAATAATCGTTAAGCAGCTAAAGGGTTGAAAGTCGGTGGTTTCTGCGCGCCCTTCCGAGTCCGCCATTATGGTAATGCCGCATGCGCGGAACTGGCTACCTGGCATGCGCGGAACTGTAAAACGTGAATAATAAAAAGGGGATTTTTTTTTTTTTTTTATGCCGTCGAGGGGAGTCCGGATCGACGATACGACGGGAGGCAAGGGTTGAAGCGCAAGCGCGAACCGCCCCGCATCGACGTACACGAGGGGGCCGTCAGCATCCACCTCCTTCGAGGTTCGAAACGCAACGCGCATACGAGGGGTGTCCGGAGTGTAAACCAATCTGCATGTGAGACTCGCGGCTCGCCTCGACGTCCGCCATTTTTTAAAATGCCTTAAAGTCGCTCGGGTCGAAGAGACTCTCGATTTTTTTCGACCATAAATGGCGGAAATATTTTATTTTATTATAATTTCGTTTCCACGATGAAAAAAATAAAATAAATGCTTTTGTTAATTTTTTACAATTTTATTCAGAATTTGAGAGAAAAAAAATCCAAAAATCATGGCCAAGAAAAATGTTTTTATGGATTTGCGAGTAAACGGTTTTTTTCATTGTTTTTCGATGAATTTATTGCTGTGGTTACGATTTTTGGATTTGTCAATAAAAAAAAATTTGGTAATCGACCAGCTCGTGAAATTAACGAGATATCAGTGCAAATCGTGACTTGCAATTACACTTTTACTGAATAATTATCGATCTCGAATTGGACGATAATCGATCGTGACTTTTCTCAATTTTATAAGATTTTTAATTTAAAAAAAAATGTATTATTAAACGAATAATCTATATTTGGATTTTTAAACAAAATAATCTTTAACTACCGTGGTAACATTTTCCAGAAACGTTCAAGACACTATAAAGATTGCTGGAATTCTCTGACATTTTTGCAAAAATCAATTGATGAGTAAAAATGTTTCGAGATTTTTAATTTTTAGAAAAAAAAAAATCTTGATCACATTTTTTTAATTAACTATATTCTTTTAATATGAAAATTAAGAAAATGTAAGATTGATAATCTTAAATGAAAATTAAAATTAAAAACTTGACTTGATAAGTCGAATTGCCGGGTAAAAACTAGTCAGTAAAGTAAAAAATCATGGATTTTTAAAAAAGAGGATGCAATTTGGAAATTCCAAAAAAATTTCACTATATTTAAATTTTCATTTTTACGATGAGCGCATCGATGAATCACAGTCAAACTTGTGCAGGAGACTCTTATCGGAATACAGTCATTCGTTGCTCCGATTACGCGGAGCAAAACGTTATTTTATGTACACAAAAATTTATCGATTTTCAATCTGGGTTATCGGACTTGCACGCTCTTGCGTCGGTGTGACGAGGAATACGTAACTGAGTAAATGCATTCTGTACTTTTTTTTTTTTTTATCATTCAAATTATCATGTTCGCGTTTTATTAATATTTATGCTTTATTTTTGTGCAATTGTCAACCAGACACATTTTAACTCGTGAAGCAGAACATTCAAACTGAGATTTTTTTTTAATGATCAAGAGAAAGATTTAATTAATAATCACGCGAAGAATAAAAAATAAAAAATTCGACGAGTTTTTTTAGTTTTTCACTGTCAAGAAATAAATCGCATATTAATAAATTTTAAAAAGAATGTTACAATTTACAAAACCATAAACATATATTCTTTTTTATTGCAAAACTCATATGCGTATTTCATTATTAGAAAACAACAATTAATTATTTATTCACATTATTTATTTTTAATCCTATAATAAAAAATGGCATCTGCACAATTTTTTTTTTAATATAAAAAAGAAACATTTCGAATTTGGAGTAAAAAAAATTCACTTATTTCCGTTAAAGTTCGAAAATTACGTTTCACATGTGTCGCTCTGCCGAGGTGCCAGAAAGAGAAAGATGCGGAAAAGCCAGCCGCAAAAAATAAAAATAAAAATTCTACTATTAGTTTTTTACTATCAAGAAATAAATCGCATATTAACAAATAAAAAAAAAGAATTACAATTTACAAAACCATATATATATATCCTTTTTTATTGCAAGACTCATATGCGTTATACATTTTTTCAAAATAATGAATTATTCATTTATTTCGAAGCCAAAAATAAAAAATGGCAATTTTTTAAAATAAAAAAAACTTTTGCAATTTCGAGTAAAAAAAAATCGCGAAACTCCGTTAGAGTTCGAAAATTACGTTTCACATGTGTCGCTCTGCCGAGGTGCCAGAAAGAGAAAGATGCGGAAAAGCGAGCCGGAAAAAATAAAAAATAAAAATTCTGCTATTAGTTTTTTACTATCAAGAAATAAATCGCATATTAACAAATTTAAAAAAAAGAATTACATTTTACAAAACCATAGATATATATCCTTTTTTATTGCAAAACTCATATGCGTTATACATTTTTTCAAAATAATGAATTAATCATTTATTTCAAAGCCAAAAATAAAAAATGGCAATTTTTTAAAAATAAAAAAAACTTTTGGAGTTTCGAGTAAAAAAAAATCGCGATACAACGTTAGAGTTTGAAAATGACGTTTCACATGTGTCACTCTGCCGAAGTGCCAGAAAGAGAAAGATGCGGAAAAGCGAGCCGGAAAAAATAAAAAATAAAAAATTCTACTATTAGTTTTTTACTATCAAGAAATAAATCGCATATTAACAAATAAAAAAAAAGAATTACAATTTACAAAACCATATATATATATCCTTTTTTATTGCAAAACTCATATGCGTTATAAATTTTTTCAAAATAATGAATTAATCATTTATTTCGAAGCCAAAAATAAAAAATGGCAATTTTTATTAAAAAAAAAAAAACTTTTGGAATTTCGAGTAAAAAAAAAAATCGCGAAACTCCGTTAGAGTTCGAAAATTACGTTTCACATGTGTCACTCTGCCGAAGTGCCAGAAAGAGAAAGGGGCGGAAAAGCGAGCCGGCAAATCCGACTAAGCGAAGCTAACCAAGTCAAGGGGGGAGGGGGTGGGGAGGGGGGGGGGAATGGTGATTCGAAGGTTTTTTTATTTCCCGAATTTAAAATCACAATGGCAGACACACGTCGCTGGCAACAACCCATCCATTTCCATGGGCCGTGCCCACGTTCGTTCGTGCGCCGCGGCTTCTGCTGGTAGAGACCCCCGAGAGCATCTGCGCCTGTCCCGCCGCGTGTACACAAGCGTGCCACTGATTCTTTTTTTTTTTTTTTTTTTTAAGTCGCCTCTTCGTCGCTCTTCCACCGTTTTAGAGACCGTTCAGGAGTCTCCGCTCGCGCTCTTGCAGGGGAGAGGGGCAAAAGCGAACATCGGGGCAAAATGGACCACCCTTACTCATTTTTGGCGGCGCGTTAAAAAATCCGTTCTAGACTGCCATCGAGTACGAAGGCTCACCGTCCCGTTGAAGGGAGAGTGGGGCGAAACGAAGGGGTGGGGCAAAATGGTCTCGCTACGAAATACGATGAAATTTTGTAATCGTCGATTTTCTTTGCTGAATTTTTTTGTTTTGTGTGACATCATTTTTTTTTTTACTTTAATAATTCATGTTTCATCGAGAAAATGAAATAAAAATGCCGTATGCAAGTCGTGGATATTTCGTAATACAAATTTAGTGATTTTAAGGAAAAAATTGCAGGAGGTCCATTTTGACCCGCATTTTTTTTATATCCAGCAACGCCAAATGAGGGCGTCGAATTTATTTTATGTTTAAAAAGGAGTGTAAAAATTACGCGTAAATCTAGCAAATTTCCTGAATCTCTCAGGTGGTCCATTCTGCCCCACATAATTATTTACACTTCAAAAATATCATATTTGATCGAGAAAATGAAATAATAAATATCGTCTGCAAGCCGCGGATAATTCATAATTCAAATTCCATGATTTTTACAAAAAAATGCAGGAGGTCCATTTTGCCCCGCATAATTATTTAAATATCAAAAATTAATACTTCATCGATAAAATAAAATAAAAATACCGTCCGCAAGACGCGAATATTTCATAATTGAAATGTAATGACCTTAACTAAAAAATTGCAGGTCCGTTTTGACCCACATTTAAAAAAAAATGTTGTCCAGCAAAGTCCAATGAGTGGAGCGAATTTATTTTACCTTTAAAAAAGGAGTGCAAAAATGTCGCTTCAATCCATAAAACTTCCCGAATCTCTCAGGTGGTCCATCCTGCCCCAGACAATAATTTACACTTCCAAAATATCATATTTGCTCGAGAAAATAAAATAAAAATACCGTCTGCAAGTCGCGGATATTTCATAATTTATATTTCATGATTTTAACTAAGAAATTACAGGAGATCCATTTTGACCCACAATTCAATTTTGAAGAATGTCCAGCAACGCCAAATGAGTGGAACAAATTTATAAAAAATTAAAAAATTAAAAAATGTTTAAAAAGATTAAAAAAAGGAGTACAAAAATGTCGCTTCAATCCATAAAACTGCCCGAATCTCTCAGGTGGTCCATTTTGCCCCACCCCCCTCCCCTCCCCTTACAGGGGTGGACTGTTTCGTCTTTCACTCGCTACGAGCTCGAGAGTTCGGAGAGACGCGAACTATTGGAGTGCACGAACGGAGCACACGTTCTCGCAACCCCCGAAATGTCCCGTGGAAAAATCCGTACCCGGAAGGGAGAGAAACGCGCTCCCCGTAGACCTACCGGCAAGGCACCTTCGCTCTCTCAGCCCTTCCCTCTAATTCATCCCGCTCGTTTTTTTTTTTTTTTTTATTCTTCGTTTGCCTCGTGCCACCCTTCCTCGAACATTTTAAAATTTTACCCGCTCGAGCCACATTTCACGGCGAGCCGGCGAGCTCGCATACTATATATATATATATATATATATATATATATATATATACTGAGGATGGATACGGTTAGGGGAGGGTGGGGTCATATGGGCCAGGGATTTAATGTTCTGTCGGTTAAAAAAAATGGTAAAAAAATTCGAAACTCCACTCTGAGGATTCGACGATGAGGCATTGTTTCGCGGTACTTTTTTTGACGGTTTCGGTGATTTTTGAGGGTGGCAAGTGTTGTTTTTTTAATAGGATTTTTTATTTTATTTTTGAAGAGGGTTTTCGGATATTTTTTTTTTTTTTTTTTGCGGCGAGGCTAAGCAAATTTGCGGTTTTTTTTTCTCACTCTCTCATTGCAGTAATAAAACTTCTAATATTAATAATTTTTATTTAAACGACTCTTTCCAAGCTGGAAAAAAAATTGAGAAGCGGAAACTCAATTTTTTTTATTTGACGGGCGCTCCGCAAATAAATATTTGTTTGGTTTACATAAATATTTATTTCATTGACTTAAAAAATTATTTCATTTACTTAAAAAATTATTTCATTTACTTAAATATTTATTTCATTTACATAAATATTTATTTGATAAAAATAAATATTTATTTGATAAAAATAAATATTTATTTAAACCAAATAAATCCTTGCGGGTGCCCGTAAAATAAATTGTTTTTTTTGGGTGCGACACTGTCTTGCACCGTCGGGGAAAGCCATGCCCAACAAAGGGCCCACTACCGTTACGTATTTTTTTGTCATTTCCGTGCGACAGCCGCACGTCTCGTACACCACACATACGCATTTAAAAAAAAAAAAAAAAAAAAAAACCGTTTTATCCCCTTTCGTTGACGTTTGGGGTGAGCCGCCGCCGTTTCAACTGATTCCTCCTATTCCTATCTCAATTTATATATAAAAAAAAAAATAAACCTTATAAGACAAAATTTGTTCAAAATTAATGAGTTCATTAATCATAATTTATATTAATTTAATTTATTATCATTTAATTCATTTAAAAAAATGTTAATCACCTTTTTACTTCCTTCTTCCGCCGTTTTTCGTGTTCTTATCGCCATTTTTTTTTTTTTTTAAATAAACCGTATTATACGGAAATTTAAAAAAAAATCAGTTAATTAATTATAATTTATATTAATTCAATTTAATAAAAAATAAAATAAAGACACCTTCTTAGCCCCTTCCGGTGACGTTTGGGGTGAACCGAAGCCGTTCTAACTCATTTCTCGTGTTCTTAGCTCAATTAATTTTTTCTTTTTAAATAAATCTTATTAGACAGAAATTTGAAAAATATTAATTAGCTGATTAATTATAATTGATATTATAATTATAATTGATATCATAATTATAATTGATATCATAATTATAATTGATATCATAATTATAATTGATATCATAATTATAATTGATATTATAATTATAAATGATATTTTAATTATAATTAATATTATAATTATAAATGATATTTTAATTATAATTAATATTATAATTATGATTGATATTATAATTATAATTGATAATTAATTTAAAAAATAAAAAGACACCTTTTTATCCCACTTCGTTCCAACTCATTCCTCGTGTTCCTGACGCATTTTTTTTTTTTTCTAATAAACCTTATTAGTTAGAACTCCTCGGTCGCGAGAGATGCTTTTCCCAGCTGCGGGATAAGTTTCGCGGCAATTAAGAAATAATTGACGCTCGCGAGTAAAGCAAACAAGAAAAAGATTAACAAACTCCCCGAGCCCATTGATTATCCGATGTCGATTTTCATTAATAATCTAAAATCTTAAAAAAAAAAAACCATCATTATTTCTTGTTGCATCCCCGCCGATGAATAATTCATTCCTGCGAACTATATTCAACCTTAATTGATGTAAAAAAAAAAAAAAAAAACTAATGCAGTTAGAATCGCATGCAGCGACGTTGTCCGTCAATTTCTACGGATGCGAACTCGCGCAATAATTGGAAAAAAAAAGAAAAAAAAAAAAAAAAAATTCCGAACACACCTCCTCGCGTCTCTAAACAAATAGAGCTTCGCATGAGCGTGGAGAGTTACATATGCATTGATGATTGCGGATTCCCATGGAAACTCCAATTAAAATTAAGACGTTCGCAGAAACGCTCGATGCATTTTATTCCTTTCTTCCTCTCTCTACCCCACATCCGAGTTAACGAGCAATCAGTCATGGTGATTGTTTTACGATGATATTAATTTGTTGGAGCTGAGAATTAAAAAAAAAATATATATATATATATATACCGTGAGTGTTTGCTGTTTTAATTCGTGTTCGCCGGAGAGTTCGCGCGAGCGACGCTGAGCGGAGCGCGCGTATCGCGCATGAAACGATGAAGATCGTCTGTCGGGATTAGAGTACAATGTCGAGGGAGGCCGAGTGTTACATAAATTTATGTGGAAGGCGTCGGGGGGACTTAGAGACGCATGCCGAATAGACGTTGCCGGCCAGGTACGGCAATACCCCCGATTATCCGGCGGCGGTTTAAAGGCATCGTATCGAGTAACATGTTAACATGGCATATCGAAGTAACGCGTCGAATCAAAGTAACACGTCGAAGTAATATACGTCAAAGTAACACGTCGAAGTAATATACGTCAAAGTAACACGTCGAAGTAATATACGTCAAAGTAACACGTCGAAGTAATATACGTCAAAGTAACACGTCGAAGTAATATACGTCAAAGTAACACGTCGAAGTAATATACGTCAAAGTAACACGTCGAAGTAATATACGTCAAAGTAACACGTCGAAGTAATATACGTCAAAGTAACACGTCGAAGTAATATACGTCAAAGTAACACGTCGAAGTAATATACGTCAAAGTAACACGTCGAAGTAATATACGTCAAAGTAACACGTCGAAGTAATATACGTCAAAGTAACACGTCGAAGTAATATACGTCAAAGTAACACGTCGAAGTAATATACGTCAAAGTAACACGTCGAAGTAATAGACGTCAAAGTAACACGTCGAAGTAATATACGTCAAAGTAACACGTCGAAGTAATAGACGTCAAAGTAACACGTCGAAGTAATATACGTCAAAGTAACACGTCGAAGTAATATACGTCAAAGTAACACGTCGAAGTAATATACGTCAAAGTAACACGTCGAAGTAATATACGTCAAAGTAACACGTCGAAGTAATATACGTCAAAGTAACACGTCGAAGTAATATACGTCAAAGTAACACGTCGAAGTAATATACGTCAAAGTAACACGTCGAAGTAATATACGTCAAAGTAACACGTCGAAGTAATATACGTCAAAGTAACACGTCGAAGTAATATACGTCAAAGTAACACGTCGAAGTAATATACGTCAAAGTAACACGTCGAAGTAATATACGTCAAAGTAACATTTCGAAGTAACATCTCGAAGTGACATCTCGAAGTGACATCTCGAAGTGACATCTCGAAGTGACATCTCGAAGTGACATCTCGAAGTGACATCTCGAAGTGACATCTCGAAGTGACATCTCGAAGTGACATCTCGAAGTGACATCTCGAAGTGACATCTCGAAGTGACATCTCGAAGTGACATCTCGAAGTGACATCTCGAAGTGACATCTCGAAGTGACATCTCGAAGTGACATCTCGAAGTGACATCTCGAAGTGACATCTCGAAGTGACATCTCGAAGTGACATCTCGAAGTGACATCTCGAAGTGACATCTCGAAGTAACATACGTCAAAATACTGCACGCCGAAGTAACACACGCAAAAATAACATGTGAGACAATCACACGGTAAAATACCACGCGTTAGCATGCAGCGCAAATGCATTTTCATGTTATTTTGACCTATGTTACTTTTTCGCACAGCTGCTTGCACGCTTATCTTCGCTTCCCCAATTTAAACATACGATGCTGTAAACATTATTAATACCTCCCGAAATTATGGAAATCCGAAAAAAAGAATGTCATTTAAAAAATGTTCGACATTGATTTCGCATAACAAGAAGGCCGAAAAGTTATTGACAAATCGATTTGAAAAAAAAAAAAAAAAAATTGTTAGTTACGAATAATTCGGACTCCTTTTTTTACCGGCATATCTTCGTTTCTTCGAGAATTGAACTTTGTGCTCGTACCAGTACAGAGTTTGCTGAATAGTTCTGTCTATAGAGGCCAGACGAGTGTGGGAATGAGCGTCATGCGAGGTGTGCTTACATTAAATCGCACGATATTTTTCTATTAATTCGTATTCGTCTTTCTCCCTGCATCGAGCGAGGGGAGAGTGCCCCGTAGAAGACTAATTAATCCACGTGAGGGGAATACCCGTACTTGCGCTTTCCCAACGCGACGAACGTTTTCCCGCGATTCTCGCGTTAATTAAATACGTCTCGGTGTACAAAGTTACTTATCGCCCCCATAATTTTTCTTACATTGTTCGTAATTTATCCGCTCGCATCTGATATAAGATAAATACCGAAAATCGATGCTGCAATTAGTGTGCGCGAATTATGTGAAGGGTGGCGACTTGAGCAGGCGGAGGAAGAAGCAGGTGAATGTTGCAGATTTTTTTTCTCGTCAACTATCGATCCGATAGCGTCCGGATTTTTTTGCATTACAAGCTACGTATATCGGGCTATATTGAGGATTTTTTTTATCAATATTGAACGACTGGAGGCGCTGCTATCGGGGCCGGATTGCGATGTCTTTCTAGTTCACGGGTCTCGCTGTGCACACGATTTTCCACGGTTGATTTTATCGGAAAGAACAAAGAAGCAGAGATTTTGAAAATATTATATCGAAAGCGGTTGACGACGTAGCATTTTTTTGAATTTTATTTTTTTTTTCACAAAATGACAATCGTTTGATTTTATTTTTTTATAAAGATTCTGATTTTATTTAAAAAAAAAAAGAAAAAAAACACATTTTTTCATAGTTTCTTGCCTTTAAGCGTTTCGACCCTTTGAAGCACGATGGGTCGTTTTTCGAAACACTTTTCTTGCCTCACCTTAAAAAAAAAAAAAAAATTACCTCTTGAAATTAGTGAAAATTACTTTTAAAAAAAAATAAATAAATAAATGACACGCTTTAAATTTGTAAGGTTATGTGAAGCACACAGTAATAAAAACTGTACCGCAATTTTTTCTACGATGCCGAAACTTTATTGTCTCACGGAAATAATAATTCGTCTATCAATTCTGCACCGAGAAAAATAATATATTTGACGGCCACCGTTTATTTGGTTTAAGTAAAATATTTATATGATTTAAATAAATATTTATTCATATTAAGTAAATAGTTACTTAAATGAAATGAATATTTATTTAAATCAAATAAATATTTTACTTAAACCAAATAAACGGTGGCCGTCAAATAAATGATTTTTCTGCGTATCCAGTGGGCTTCTATTTCCGCCGATCGATAAATTTTCCTCGTGAAAAAAAATAGCACGCCCAGAAAAATAATTTTTTCGACGGTCAAATAAATATTAATTTAACGTAAAAAAATATTAATTTACACATATTTATTTCATAAATATTTACACATATTTATTTGATTTAAATAAATATTTATTTCATTTAACTAACTATTTACTTAATATAAATAAATATTTATTTAAATCATATAAATATTTTACTTAAACCAAATAAACACTGGCCGTCAAATAAATGATTTTTCTGCGTATCCAGTGGGCTTCTATTTCCGCCGAACGATAAAGTTTCCTCCTAAAAAAAAAATAGCACGCCCAGAAAAATAATTTTTTCAACGATCAAATAAATATTAATTTAACGTAAAAAAAAATATTAATTTAAATCAATAAAGATATGAATTTTTGGGTGCCCGTCAAATAAATCATAGTTCTGCGTGGATGAAACTTTTTGCTCCCGAGGGCGGAATTTCGCACGCCCTCGATCGAGGCAGGAAGGACGAGTTCGGCGCAGCAACTTGTCGCTGAGACAGTTTTGACGTCGGCCCATTCGAATTCTCCGGGCATTCGTCTCTACCCTCGGAGGTGGCGCGTTGGTCCGCGCACCACCGGATGTCGGCGACGGCGACACCGGCGCATCAGAGAGATCGGCGGAAAGAGCCGCGACTTGTCGCGGGCCGATCGGAGTCCTCGATCGATCGCCGAGAGCGCATTGAAGGAAGAGAAATACCGCGACATCTACGAGCCGCGTTCCTCGTCGCGAGTCGTTGCATGCGTAATGCATTGTATATCGAAGGGGAGTCAGCCGATGATCGGGTGGCCGGCCAGCCGGAGGCTGGAAGAGGGAAGGCGGTCGATGTCGCGAGAAAAACTGGTAGAACTTCGAGGACGAGGACGTCGCGCGAACGACGTCTCACAGCGGCGAGGAGAAAGAGAGACGATCCGGGGGCTGACGTTGATGTCGGGGAGCCGATGCTGTTACTGTTGAACTCATCCGGGCAAACCGGCATTGCCATTGCGGGTGCGGACTCTCGATTCCCTCCGCGATGGACCAGACGAAGAGACAGACGGACGGAGAGCCTCGGTCTGGTTGGCGTATTATGGTGGAGGAGTCCGGGGACGTCTAGGGTTTATTATACCGCTGGACAAGACTCTCATGGATGCCTCAACGGAGACGGACGAGACTAAGTGCAGACGGTTGGATTATTGAGACTTGAGGAAGAAATGTTGTAGCTCTTTTTTTTCTTTTTTTTTGGGTGGGTATAAATCGCTATGGTTTGTTTTGGATGATTGGAATTCATTTTTGTCTGTTCTGTGGAGGAGAGTACGGTGTCAGGGTGGTCTGTGAATTTTTTCAGATTTTTTACATCATGTTTTGGTAAGATTTGAACGTTTTGAAGCATGCTGGGCGGCGAGATCTACGTTGTGTTTTGAATGGAGCTCCAATAAGCTAAAACAATTACATGGATGGTTGGAATAATTTTTTTGACTGTTCTGTGGAGGAGAGTACGGTGTCAGGGTGGTCTGTGAATTTTTTCAGATTTTTTAAATCATGTTTTGGTAAGATTTGAACGTTTTGAAGCATGCTGGGCGGCGAGATCTACGTTGTGTTTTGAATGGAGCTCCAATAAGCTAAAACAATTACATGGATGGTTGGAATAATTTTTTTGACTGTTCTGTGGAGGAGAGTACGGTGTCAGGGTGGTCTGTGAATTTTTTCAGATTTTTTACATCATGTTTTGGTAAGATTTGAACGTTTTGAAGCATGCTGGGCGGCGAGATCTACGTTGTCTTTTGAATGGAGCTCCAATAAGCTAAAACAATTACATGGATGGTTGGAATCATTTTTTTGACTGTTCTGTGGAGGAGAGTACGGTGTCAGGGTGGTCTGTGAATTTTTTCAGATTTTTTACATCATGTTTTGGTAAGATTTGAACGTTTTGAAGCATGCTGGCCGGCGAGATCTACGTTGTGTTTTGAATGGAGCTCCAATAAGCTAAAACAATTACATGGATGGTTGGAATAATTTTTTTGACTGTTCTGTGGAGGAGAGTACGGTGTCAGGGTGGTCTGTGAATTTTTTCAGATTTTTTACATCATGTTTTGGTAAGATTTGAACGTTTTGAAGCATGCTGGACGGCGAGATCTACGTTGTCTTTTGAATGGAGCTTCAATAAGCTAAAACAATTACATGGATGGTTGGAATAATTTTTTTGACTGTTCCGTGGAGGAGAGTAGGGTGTCAGGGTGGTCGGTGAATTTTTTCAGATTTTTTACATCATGTTTTGGTAAGATTTGAACATTTTGTAGCTTGCTGAACAGCAAGATCTACGTTGTCTTTTCAATGGAGCTTTAATAAGCTAAAACAATTACATGGATGGTTGGAATATTCTTTTGCAACGTCTTCTTCGGAGAAAGTACACTCCCAGGTTGCTCTGTGAATTTTTTCAGATTTTTCAAATCACTTTTTGGTACGATTTGAACATTTTGAAGCATGCTGGACAGCAAGATCTACGCCCTCTTTTGACTGGAGCTTCAATAAGCTAAACAATGACATGGATCTTCGGAATAATTTTTTTATTTATGTTTTCACAGAAAGTACACTCTGAGGTTCCTCTGTAAATTTTTTCGGATTTTTCAAATCACATTCTGTTACCATTTGATCATATTGAAGCACACGGATCGGTAAAAACCGCCTCAAAATCGTTAAAGAATCAATTCCTTCGATAAATACCTGAAAAAAAAAATCAATTTCGCTTGATGTATGTGTGGTTAAATTATCCAATTTACTTGTCAGAAGTTCCAACATTACTCCGAAATGCGGAAAATTGCATAATCGATCGCTGCATCGCACGCTCTATAATTCAACGGAAGCGACGATTAGGACTTTCAATGCGGTGTTAAAAATAAAGATTTTTTTTGTTACCGTTTTTTTTGTCCGGTTTCGTAATTGCTCATGAGCAGGAAAAACGTTTAGCCATGACGGCTGCCTATTAGCTATGCGAGATGCGTAAAATAGAATGGCGGGTCTGGAAGAAGAATGTCTACCGGGATAAAGCTTCCCAAGCAAGCCGAAGGGACTCGTCTCGGGTTTTCTCGTTTTTCTTAAACTCTCTTGCTCAGTACGAGAGAGAGTCGAGTGGCGATCGAGGGAAAGATACCGGCCAGGTGAGTTTGTATCTCCATTCCCGTCGACTGCCGTACGTCGTTTCCTATCTTTCCTTCCCAGACAGAGACACATGGACGTAGGGGGGGGAAAAAAATAATACGAAGATGGGACGTAATCAGACATGTAAGTAGTCGCGGGTTGCTTGAACTTTCCAACGCTTCTTTCAATCGTAAACAAACAAATGCTTATCGCTCCCCGGAATATTTTTCGACGCATTCCCCGTGAAGGGGATTTCATTTTTTTCTCTTATCTGTCATTTTTTTTTATTGATTTATATCCTTCCGTCATTTCTTTTCGTTCCAAATTCAATAAAAAAAATATCAAGTTTTTGAGACTTAGGAGAGCTAAATATTTTTATTTTTCATTTTGAGCTCCACAGTTGGCCTCAAGTCACATATTTCCGATCCAAAAAGGTGCGGCGCCTACTTATTTCTTTTCGCGATTTAATCACTGGCGCGATTAAGAGCTAAATTTAACATCATTTAAGAGTCAAGATTTTTTTTTAAATAATTTTTACATTCCAACGTGAACTGTTAAATCGAGCTTATCCATCATATATTATTGTTATCGATGAGTATAAACTCGACAGGTTTTACTGTCTTTCTCGGTGTGCTACGCTGCGGATTGTTTGATTTATTCGACATATTCTACTCGACCGATAATCTTATTGACTCTTAAACATGTAAAATCGAGGCGCACCCATCGGCGGTTATCACCGACTTATACACAAAGCGTATAGCCGGTGCGGTACATACGTGCGGTTGTGCTCTCTTCTATGGCCCCAATAAGTCTGTGTTTACCCTTATAGATTGTGTTATATTTCTGATTTCGAAACTTGCCGCAAATGCACGAACAATTATAATGCAAGACGTTTTAGGGTAGCCGTCGTGTACCGGGCATCACGGAAAGCACTTCATGTTTTAGTTGCAAAATGAAATTACGTAAAAATGCAAATCTTGAACGTTACACACTTTGAGACATCGAACAATGGTCAGAGAAAAACGATTTCTTACAATAAGAGAAAAAAATTTTAACGAAAATATGTATTCTGTACAAAGCAAATACTCATTCGAAAATCTCTAAAAATCTCTAAAAATTTCTAAAAATTTCTAAAAATTTCTAAAAATCTCTAAAAATTTCTAAAAATCTCTAAAAAATCTCTAAAAATCTCTAAAAATCTCTAAAAATCTCTAAAAATCTCTAAAAATCTCTAAAAATCTCTAAAAATCTCTAAAAATCTCTAAAAAATCTCTAAAAGTCTCTAAAAATCTCTAAAAATCTCTAAAAATCTCTAAAAAATCTCTAAAAGTCTCTAAAAGTCTCTAAAAAATCTCTAAAAAATCTCTAAAAGTCTCTAAAAATCTCTAAAAATCTCTAAAAAATCTCTAAAAGTCTCTAAAAATCTCTAAAAATCTCTAAAAATCTCTAAAAATCTCTAAAAATCTCTAAAAATCTCTAAAAATCTCTAAAAATCTCTAAAAATCTCTAAAAATCTCTAAAAATCTCTAAAAATCTCTAAAAATCTCTAAAAATCTCTAAAAATCTCTACAAATCTCTACAAATCTCTACAAATCTCTACAAATCTCTACAAATTTCTACAAATTTCTACAAATCTTTAAAAAATCAAAAGGACTACAAACAGCTATAACATCTTTCCCGGACCACCTAAAAAAGTTCTATGAGACTCGATGGCTTGAACTCAACGTAGTTAACAAGACAAATCAATACCGATCCTGAAAACACCTATCATTTAAAATAATGCCGGCCGGTATCAGTTGCGCTCCCGTGTATAAAATTATCCTTGGCATGTTTCAAAGTTCCGGTGACGATCGCGCCAACACGCGCAGAGCCACCGGAGAGGCACGAGAGAGTTCGCCTTCGATGTATCTCGGCATTCGTGACTCCCGCAACGCGAGACGGATAGGAAAATTTTATCGAGCCTCGAGTCGCTCGCCGAGTCCAAGCAACATTATAGGGCATCAGCGCGGGCAGTCGAAAGAGAATAACGCTAGGCGAATACTTAATTAACAACCGGTCGAGACGGAAAGAGTCGCCTCTTTTCGCCTCGCGTTAGACAGCGAAGAGACCAACGCTAATTACGAATATATGCAGAGGGAGTCTTGACGGTTGCGTGTTACGCGAGCAAACCTAGGAAAATCCGTGCGAGTGAGACCCGGTGTGCCTCGACCGTTTGTCAGCAGCGTTGGCAAACACGAAGCAGCCGAGCTCCGCTGGCTTCTATGTACTTCTTCATATATATATATATATATATATTTATATATATAAATATATATATATATATATATTTATTCTCCCTTATCCACCTCGACGTAACAAGACGTCACGGCAATTACTCTCCACTGTGGCGCTGCAACCGACCCGACTGTGGGGGGCGACAACGAGTTTCCGTTTTCCGGAAAAATTGTTTAGGAAATATGTAACTCGGACAGTTCTCCGTACATCATTCGACAATTAACGTTCGAGGCAATTTTCGAAATACATTCGTAATTATTTTTCATCTTCACGATCGAGGACTCACGATCGCTTTTACCATAAAATTGCATTCAGTCGATTTGTGCTTCGTACGGTGAAGAGATCTTTGTCGGGGAATCGGAATATGCCACAGGCGAGCCATAACTCGTGCTGGGATTATTCAATAAGCTGGCATACAGCCTATGTAGGTACGAAACATCCGACTTGAGAATAACTGTGGGTTATTAAGCAGGAATGCCAAAAATATCGCTGTCGCTGTCGCCGTCGCTGTCGCTGCCGCCGTCGCCGTCGCTGTCGCCGTCGCTGTCGCTGTCGCCGTCGCTGTCGCTGTCGCCGTCGCCGTCGCCGTCGCCGTCGCCGTCGCCGTCGCCGTCGCCGTCGCCGTCGCCGTCGCCGTCGCCGTCGCCGTCGCCGTCGCCGTCGCCGTCGCCGTCGCCGTCGCCGTCGCCGTCGCCGTCGCCGTCGCCGTCGCCGTCGCCGTCGCCGTCGCCGTCGCCGTCGCCGTCGCCGTCGCCGTCGCCGTCGCCGTCGCCGTCGCCGTCGCCGTCGCCGTCGCCGTCGCCGTCGCCGTCGCCGTCGCCGTCGCCGTCGCCGTCGCCGTCGCCGTCGCCGTCGCTGTCGCCGTCGCCGTCGCCGTCGCCGTCGCCGTCGCTGTCGCCGTCGCTGTCGCCGTCGCTGTCGCTGTCGCCGTCGCCGTCGCCGTCGCCGTCGCCGTCGCTGTCGCCGTCGCCGTCGCCGTCGCTGTCGCTGATGAAAGTAGAGGGTTTCGACTGATGACATAACAGGCTAGTTAAAAAGTCCTCGAATTTCCTAATAGCTCTATATCGAGCGCAAAGATCGCGGTTCTTTGGTCGCGACAGAATTGACAAAAAAAAAAGTAATGGAGGGAAAAAATCAATATCAACCACGAACGATCGGGAGAGCGGGCACCTATTTCTACACAAAGCGAAATGATACCGGTACAGTGGACTTGAATTTCAATCGAATTGCTAATTTCGATGGAGTAGGGCTTGAGACCGCGCTGCTCTCTCCCCCCCCCCCCCCCCCCCCCCTCCTCCTCGTCGCTCCGATCACTCCGACGACGCGATCGCGATATCAATCAATCCCCAAAAGTGGTTACCCGCCCGCCCATACACGAGAAACTTCTTTTTTTTTCCTTTGTCACCGACGATTCCATTCGGTTCGTATTCCTGATGGATATCTGCCAGTCAGACCGAGCCTCCTTTTTTCACGACACTCTTCATTCGGCTTTTCAGCCGAGATGTCTTCTTCTTCCCTTTGCTTCTGATTTATAGCGATTAACGGTTATTCCAATTTTTTATGTCAGCATTTTTTTTTTTTTTTTTTCTCTGTACAACATTTTTTATATTGAGCGCCAAATATTAAATATAAAAATATTAAGCGCCGGATATTAAATACAAAAATATTAAGAGCAAGATATTAAATATAACGATATTAAAAGCAGAATATTAAATATAAAAATATTAAACGCCAAATATTAAATATAACGATATTAAAAGCAAAATATTAAATATAAAAATATTAAGCGCCGAATATTAAATATAAAAATATTAAGCGCAGAATGGAACAGCATTTTTTTTTTCCACTCAAATTGTTATTCCGCATCATACCGTCAAATTTAATCTTCGAGAATCCTCTCCAGCGATACACGAACAGCAAAAACTCCCGACCGCCTCCGAGCCATGAGAATTTTCGTCGAATTTAATCTCTCTCCCTAAAAAAAAAAAATACAAAAAAATTCCACCAACTCCGCAGCCTTCTCCAGCGTGTTTCCCGCGCCTCCGTCAGTCCCGAACTCTCCTCGCGACTTTGGAGCCCCCCATTTTTTTCAGCCCAAACTGCCTAAAAACTGTGTGAAAAAGCGTTATTTTGGGGTGAAATTCGACGCCGCGCTTTTTTTTTTAACAAACGAATTTCACGACCCCATTTTTTTTTTACAAATTTCACGAGGGGGTTATGAAGGGGGGAGCGGGGAGGGGAGGGGGGGGGAGTGGGGGGAGTGGGGGGAAGCGTCAGAGAACAACGAAGTGACGCACGGATTCAGGTAAATTTGGTGATTTTGGAAGACCACCGTTTATACATACGAACCGATCCTGAAGCAAAATAATATAAAAGAAGGGGAGGGGGGGGGGGAAGGGGGGGGGGGGGGATTTAGCGCATCCTGCATATTCACGGGAATTTTTTTTTCCGTAAATCGGAGGGTTCTCGATGCTCTGCTGGGGTTGAAAAAAAAAAATGATGAAAAAAAAAACTGAGTCCATTCAATCGAGAAAGGAAAGATAGAAGGGTCTGCCGTGAAAACGGGTGAAACGTCTGTTTTTCAACACAAATCCTCGAAGGCTTCTTCGGGCCCCGCGTCGAGATTTTTCTGGGTCATGGGAATTTTTTTTTTTTATAAGGGCATGGCATGGGAATCGAGGTTTGCCCCGATTGTGGAAACGGATTTTTTAAATTTATTTTTGTACCTGCGATATAAATTTTCATCCTGGCTGTCTTTTGATCTCCGAATTCTCATTTTTTTTTTTTTTTTTTTCACGGCCATCAATCAAAATTGATGCCTATAATTTTTTTTTTTTTTTTTTTTTTTTTTTGATTCGATGGTACAAAAATAATTTAGGGTTGGGACGAAGTTTTGTGGCAAGTTGGGTGAGATAATTTGAGATAAATAAACAATTAAAGTAAATCGGAGGTTGGCGATCTATGTTTCTGAATTAAATCAGCGTGCTAATTACAATGCTACACGAACCGCGATTCCTACCTCTCTTCGCTTCGTGCGAGTCTCGCCCACGCAACCTCTTTTCCGTGTACCGACTCTATTCTGGTGCCTCTTTCTATAAATTAAAAAAAAAAAAAAAACACACCAACTTTTTAAAAATAAATTTTCGCCCAAGTTTAGTGAATTTTTTTCAAACGAAGGGCTTTTGATTTTATTATGCAGGATGGAGCGTCTACAACGAACGCAAAACTCAAATGTTCGATTTCGATATAAAGCGACTTTGTATTCCATGAGGACTTGTTTGGCTGCTCGAAACACATGAATCTTGCTATATAAAGCTATATACTTTGCATTCGATTCGGGCTTGTTTGGCTTCTCGAAACGCATGAATCTTGCGTATTTACATAGAACGGAGGGTTTTCGACCTTATAGTTCGAGTCGAAGCGCCTACAACGAACGCAAAACTCAAATGTTCGAATTCGATATAAAGCGACTTTGCATTCGATTGGGGCTTGTTTGGCTGCTCGAAACGCATGAATCTTGCCTATTTACATAGAACGAAGGGTTTTTGATTTCACACTACGCGTTAAAGCACCTACAACGAAAGCAAAACTCAAATGTTCGATTTCGATATAAAGCGACTTTGTATTCCATGAGGACTTGTTTGGCTGCTCGAAACACATGAATCTTGCCTATTTACATAGAACGAAGGGTTTTTGATCTTATAGTTCGAGTTGAAGCGCCTACAACGAACGCAAAACTCAAATGTTCGATTTCGATATAAAGCGACTTTGCATTCGATTGGGGCTTGTTTGGCTTCTCGAAACGTATGAATCTTGCGTATTTACATAGAACGAAGGGTTTTCGCCCTTATAGTTCGAGTTGAAGCGCCTACAACGAACGCAAAACTCAAATGTTCGATTTCGATATAAAGCGACTTTGCATTCGATTGGGGCTTGTTTGGCTGCTCGAAACGCATGAATCTTGCCTATTTACATAGAACGAAGGGTTTTTGATTTCACACTACGCGTTAAAGCACCTACAACGAAAGCAAAACTCAAATGTTCGATTTCGATATAAAGCGACTTTGCATTCGATTGGGGCTTGTTTGGCTGCTTGAAACACATGAATTTTGCGTATTTACATAGAACGGAGGGTTTTCGACCTTATAGTTCGAGTTGAAGCGCCTACAACGAAAGCAAAACTCAAATGTTCGATTTCCATATAAAGCGACTTTGCATTCGATTGGGGTTTGTTTAGCTTCTCGAAACGTATGAATCTTGCCTATTTACATAGAACGAAGGGTTTTTGACCTTATAGTTCGAGTTGAAGCGCCTACAACGAACGCAAAACTCAAATGTTCGATTTCGATACAAAGCGACTTTGCATTCGATTGGGGCTTGTTTGGCTGCTCGTAACGCATGAATCTTGCGTAATTACATAGAACGAATGGTTTTTTTTTTATTTTATACTACGAGTCGAAGCGCCTACAACGAACGCAAAACTCAAATGTTCGATTTCGATATAAAGCGACTTTGCATTCGATTGGGGCTTGTTTGGCTTCTCGAAACGCATGAATCTTGCGTATTTACATAGAACGAAGGGTTTTCGACCTTATAGTTCGAGTTGAAGCGCCTACAACGAACGCAAAACTCAAATGTTCGATTTCGATATAAAGCGACTTTGTATTCCACGAGGACTTGTCTGGCTGCTCGAAACGCATGAATCTTGCTTATTTACATAGAACGAACGGTTTTTGATTTTATACTACGAGTTGAAGCGCCCGCAACGAAAGCAAAACTCAAAGATGAAATTTTACGAAATTACAAAACGGACGGTTAAAAAAATAAATCGACAAAAAAATGCTCGCAGCAATCATGAAGACGTCCCACATCACCGTTCAAAATTATACCAAAGTAGCGCGAAGGCATCCGGAGTACGAGGGTAAAAAAAGGTCTCTTTAATCCTCGTTGTTGGGTTTCGGAGCGCAACAGTCTGCATAAAAAAAAAGTATCTCGGATCTTAAATCCAACCTCAGTAAGATGCTGCATGTTGCGTCTTAGCCGAATCCCTCCGCAGCCACGAAAGAACCACGAAGAGAATTCGGCCATGCAACGCGGGTGGAGCGGCTCGAATTAGGGGTGGTTTATTTTTTTTTTATTTTTTTTTTTTCGTCATCCAAGGTCACTCCACGCGGCCAGTGTGGATCGCAATGCGAATGGGAGAGGGGGAAGATGGCCCAAAAAAAAAAGCGGGCGGCAGGGGATGATGAGTGAATGACAGGACAATGAGCTCGGTCTGATGCACGCGAATGCTTTATGACGATTCAATATCGTAAGCGGTGCCCTTGCCAGTGCTGCACCGATCTCAATGCAATCGAATTTGTGGCTCGAATTTCTTCGTACGGAAAGAAGAGACGAGGAGAGATGCAGAGGCTCCGGTGGAAAGTGCGGGGGCAACGGAAAGGCGAGGGAAAATTTGAGAGAAGGAAAAAAGGGTCGAGGATGCCGGTTAAGGTATTAGACATTTTTTTTTTTTTTTTTTTTTTTTTTTTTTTTTTTTTTTTTTTTTTTTTTTTTTTTTTTTGGGACGGTAAAAGTAAGAGTTCGATGTTTGACCTGACCTTTCGAGCGGCGTGTAGCAGTAGTTTCGAAAATCGTCGGGGATGGCGCCAGACGTCGGGACACAAATCAGAGGACGGATTGTTTTTTTTAATATTTTTATTATTTTTTATATAAAAATGTATATGCTGTTTGATAAAAGTAGCCAAGGGAAGGTTTTTCATCAGCTATTAGTTCATTCAGAGAAATCAAACTTATCGAAGGTCTAAATAAATAAAATTATTAAATATTAATAAATAATAAGAAAAAAATGTATAAGCTATTTGATAATAATAGCCAAGAGAAGGTTTTTTATCAGCTATTAGTTCATTCAGAGAAATCGAACTTATCGAAGGTCCTAAGTAAATAAAATTATTAAATATTAATAAATAATATTATTATATATTATTAATATATTTTTTTTTATTATTAATAAAAAAATTCTTGTAATAAAAAAATATATAAGCTATTTGATAATAATAGCCAAGAGAAGGTTTTTCATCAGCTATTAGTTCATTCAGAGAAATCGAACTTATCGAAGGTCCTAAATAAATAAAATGATAAAATATTAATAAATAATAATAAAAAAATGTATAAGCTACTTGATAATAATAGCCAAGAGAAGGTTTTTCATCAGCTATTAGTTCATTCAGAGAAATCGAACTTATCGAAGGTCCTAAATAAATAAAATTATAAAATATCAATAAATAATAATAAAAAAATTCTTGTAATAAAAAATGTATGTGATATTTGATAAAAATAGCCAAGGCAAGTTCATTCGGGGAGGTCGAACTTATCGAAGGTCCTCTCGGACCACGAAGGCTGATTCTTTGATAACACGTTCAACAATAAAAATATCCAACTATGACAATAATAACGAGGAAACAAGGCTCGAGAACCGTCGCGTCGACTTCCGCGTTCCCTCGACGCTTCGTCGATATATTCAATCGATATCCTTGTTTTCTCTAGTCATATATAAAACTCCGTACATTAAAAAAAAAAAAAAAAAAAAAAAAAAAAAAAAAAAAATGTAAAAAGAATCCTTGCAAATCCCTCCGGCCAGTGTTCTCACAAAGTGACGACGGAAATGCTTTTTAATTGACGTCGAATTCCATCGGTTGTTTGCCATGTTAGTCGTTTATGGAAAACCACATATTTTTCGTTTCATACCACGAACACATATTTAATGGAACGCGAATAAATCAACGATCCATCGTCACTCAGAAAAACCTACGATTCAATAATTGATTAATCTCTCTGCATGATTCGGTCGGAATTGTTATTTCGTCATACATTTTTTTTCCCACATTGTACTATTTTTCATTCATTTTTGTCGATTTTTAGACCGAAGGATTTTTTAAAAGTAATTTTATTTCATGATGTTAAGTTTTGTCGGCCAATGTTTTTATTTTTCGTGTAACTCTGCGAAAATGTAATATTTTTTGGCTTGTTTGTAGTGAAATGGATACGTCGGAATGTGGGTAACAAGTTTGTCGAGGTAACACGAAGATTTAACAAATAGTTTGAGAATTACAGGCTCTGGAAGTCAAAAACACAGACCCACGCTCATGGGTCTGACTTTTTGCCCTGGAGTTCTTGGCTTCCAGTGCCTATAATTCTCAAACTATTTCTCAAATCTTCGTGATGCCTCGACAAGCTTGTTACCCACATTCCGTCGTATCGATTTCACTACAAACAAGCCAAAAAATATTAATTTTTCACAGAGTTACACGACAATAAAAACAGGGGAGGACAAAAATTAACATTATGAAATAAAATTACTTAAAAAAAAATCTGACCCAAATACTGTTCATCATATCGGCACGGCACCTCGACAGATACATCGCTCGGGTCCTGTCGTATCGATTTCACTACAAAGAAGCCAAAATATATTAATTTTTCACAGAGTTACACGACAATAAAAACAGGGGAGGACAAAAATTAACATTATGAAATAAAATTACTTTTAAAAAAATCTGACCCAAATACTGTTCATCATATCGGCACGGCACCTCGACAGATACATCGGTCGGGTCCTGTCGTATCGATTTCACTACAAAGAAGCCAAAATATATTAATTTTTCACAGAGTTACACGACAATAAAAACAGGGGAGGACAAAACTTAACATTATGAAATGAAATTACTTTTAAAAAATCTGACCCAAATACTGTTCATCATATCGGCACGGCACCTCGACAGATACATCGCTCGGGTCCTGTCGTATCGATTTCACTACAAAGAAGCCCAAAAATATTCACTACGAGCCGAGTAATGCCTCGCGGAAGACTGGGGTGCGAAAATATGTCTCCGGGCAGCGCAACGGGCTTTCGTGCGTTTTTTTCACTCTTCGATCGACATTGAAAAAAAAAAAAAAAAAAAAAAAAAAAAAAAAAAAAAAAATGATGTAGAATGAATTTACAATGACTGGTGGAATGATTCACGAGCGGCAAGGGCGAGTCATCGAACGGGCAAGTGATCTACGGAAGAGCGCAGCTGCTCGATCATTACCGCGAGCGGTAACTCTGCGATATACGCGAGATAGGACGAGCAGCGCACGGAAAAAAAAAAGAACGTGTTTCAACGCATAGGGCATATCGAGGGGATGGCTGCGTGAACGCGAGGGATATGCGTGCTTGGCCCGAGCCGATGCTGCCGCGCGCGGGTAAAGATCATTCGAACGTTCGATCTTCGAGTACATAATTACGAGGCCGGGTAGATATTGGAGGAGAGGAACGCGACTACCGCTAATGTATAGCTCGTCGTCACGTGAGTGCTCTGAGACACGCAACGAGATATTCCAATTTTTATAAAAATCCCCCTCCCCCCCCCGCCCCTTCCCCCCGACCCGGCATGGAGAGCAACTATGTGTCGGTCGGGTCGTGTAGTAATTACGTTGGGAAAAATGCCGTACATGTCGATTTGATTGATCTGTTGCGGAAATTGTATTTTTATGACGGGGAGACCGGGGTCAAGTGAGACACGTCGAACTTTGGTTTTTCTTAATTTTTTTTTACCGTTGCGCGATGCGAGTCGATTTGAAATTTTGCAGACGTCGAGAGACAGGGTTTGAGGGAGGGTAAAAAAATTCGGGGACCTGTTGGCAGTTTAGTTTTGAAGATGGGCGTGAAACATTGGAAGGTCGTGGCCGACGAGTGGGGCGCTTGGCGCGTTTTGGATTTTACTTTTTATTTTTTATTCCCGTTATTGTTCGACGAATAGATTTGCCCTTTGGCACGAGTCGAGGGATGGGTTTCGTTTGACAGTAAAAAAATCGGTAGAGCTGTAGCCAATTCCATTTCTTGATACGAGCCGGTGATATCGAAAGGTCGCATCTGAAGAGAACCTCACTTGGCGCGTTTTGGATTTTACTTTTTATTTTTTATTCCCGTTATTGTTCGACGAATGGATTTGCCCTTTGGCACGAGTAGAGGAATGGGTTTCGTATGACAGTAAAAAAATCGGTAGAGCTGTAGCCAATTCCATTTCTTGATACGAGCCGGTGATATCGAAAGGTCGCATCTGACGAGAAGCTCACTTGACGAGTTTTGTATTCCAAATTTTATTTTTTACTTCCGTCGTTGTTCGATAAATCAATTTGAAATTTGGCACACATCGAGAAATGATCTTCAGCTGAATATAAAAAAAATTACGAGACCAGTAGCCAATTTCCTTTCGTAATGCGAGCCTGGAAAATTGTAAGGTCGGACCGACGAGTTAGTTTTTTGGCTCACTTTGCATTTTACAATTTAATTTTTATTCCTGTCAATATTCCACAAAATTTTTTGCCATTTTACACATATCAAGAGTACATCTTCATCCGACTGTAAAAAAATTATGAGACCCGTCGCCGACCCCATTTCCTAATTCGAGCCTATAACGTTTAAAGCTTGGAGTCTCAGGAAAGTTACTCGACAAATTTTGCATTTTACGTTCCAATTTTTATTTCAAGCAATGTTTAACGAATACATTTGCCCTTTGGCACGTATCCGTAGATGATCTCTACCGTCTTATAAAAAAAATCTCCGGTCCTTCGGCCAATTAGTGATATAGTTATTTATTGAATTGTAAAATCGTCGAAACGAATTTTGCAGTTCGTCGCCGATAAGTCACTTAGCGACCCCATTGAAGGGCGAGAAGTGCGTAAATAAATATGTTGTTGGGAGAGAATGGGCGTAACGCGGCATTTCGAGTGGAACGAGACAATAAGCCTGACCGGAGAGGGTCCTTGCAGCTTCGATGGAAGCAGCGCGAAATCTCGCCGGAAGAGTGGCCAGCGACGAGCGGCCCAGTCTTATAATCTAATAAAGGGGTTGCCGACGCCCACGTTACCCTCAACGGTTCCCATCCATATTTTTTCCGGATCCTCCCTTCCATCTCCGGCTGAAGAAAAAAAAAAAACGTATAAACTATTCATGGACCACATAATTTATGGGCATTATTGGACACAAATAGCCTGTATTAAATTTGCCCGTGCTTTTATTTTTCCGAAGGTTTTTTTTTTATTTCACACATTTTTTCACACCTTCATTTTTTTATTCTGGCCCCATTATCAAGACCGATAAACGGTCCAAACGCCTCTCTAGACGCCGCTTATTCAAATATTTTTTTTTATACATCTTTAATATATTGTTAAAAATATATTAATTTTTTTATGTTAAATATTTTTATATCAGGGGTGTGCGAATAGCGTTTGAATTGAATTGAATATTCAAATATTTGAATGATTTTAAAAAATCGAGTAATTCGCCCTCACAGCCCTAATATGGAGAAGACGCAAAAGTATTTTGTATTTTGTACTTAAAGGACCCGAAAAGTACTTAAAAGACCAGAAAAGCATTTGGATATTTGCAATACGTATTTAAAATACCTGAAATACACCAAGTATTTAAAATACTACCCAGCTCTGCCCTCAAATTAATATTTCTAATTATTGGAATAATTCGTTCACCTAATTGGAATATTTAGACTATTAAAATCATTCGAATGTATTGAAGTATTTTGAATATTCAAATACGAATGATTTATATTCAATTCATGATGAATTATTCAAATTTTGGAATATTCGCACATCCCTCATTTATAACCATTTACATTATTGTAATTATTATATTATTAAAATTGTATATATAATATATATTAATATATTTGCCCTCAAATTAGTGTTTCTAATTATTGGAATAATTCGTTCACCTAATTGGAATATTTAGACTATTAAAATCATTCGAATGTATTGAAGTATTTTGAATATTCAAATACGAATGATTTATATTCAATTCATGATGAATTATTCAAATTTTGGAATATTCGCACATCCCTCATTTATAACACATTTACATTATTGTAATTATTATATTATTAAAATTGTATATATAATATATTAATATATTTGCCTTTAAATTAATGTTTCTAATTATTGGAATAATTCGTTCACCTAATTGGAATATTTAGACTATTAAAATCATTCGAATGTATTGAATTATTTTGGATATTCAAATACGAATGATTTATATTCAATTCATGATGAATTATTCAAATTTTAGAATATTCGCACATCCGTCATTTATAACCATTTACATTATTGTAATTATTATATTATTAAAATTGTATATATAATATATTAATATATTTGCCTTTAAATTAATGTTTCTAATTATTGGAATAATTCGTTCACCTAATTGGAATATTTAGACTATTAAAATCATTCGAATGTATTGAATTATTTTGGATATTCAAATACGAATGATTTATATTCAATTCATGATGAATTATTCAAATTTTAGAATATTCGCACATCCGTCATTTATAACCATTTACATTATTGTAATTATTATATTATTAAAATTGTATATATAATATATTAATATATTTGCCTTTAAATTAATGTTTCTAATTATTGGAATAATTCGTTCACCTAATTGGAATATTTAGACTATTAAAATCATTCGAATGTATTGAAGTATTTTGAATATTTAAATACGAATGATTTATATTCAATTCATGATGAATTATTCAAATTTTGGAATATTCGCACATCCCCATTTATAACCATTTACATTATTGTAATTATTATATTATAAAAATTATATATATAATATATATTAATATATTTATATTATTGCAATTAATCATTCATAACAATTTATATTAATTCTGTAAATAATGTCGCGTGGCTGACACGTAATTTTAGCTTCTCGTCCGAATATTCCTTTTCCCTCTGGCAGTCTCGAGATTTTTCGCCGAATGACTCTTTTTAAGTTGCCAACACGCCCGGTCCGCATCATCGGGAGCCCAAGTTCCGACGAAAGTGCTGCGGACCGGCTGCGCGAGACTGTCCGAGATGGCAACTTCGTGGATTGGCGAGGGCGGCGGCGCGCATAGAGAGGTACAGTAGCAAAATCACCAGCAACAGCAGTAACAAACTGTGCAACACTCTCGATTCCCGCAACGACCCCTGACGGGATTCCAGCCCCCCGGCAATGCCCGTTCCGCGATGTGTAATTGAATTGGCCACCGCCTTCGCCCATCGGCCAAGCAAACAACGACCGCTGTCCTCCTTTTTATTTCCCTCCCCCCCCCCCCCCCCCCGCCCCTCGGTATTCCTTTATTTTATTTCGGTCTCCTCCGCGCGCAACCCCTTCCGAATTTTCTCTCACCGACACACACTCGAGCGGATGGGAAAAAATTCCATACGAAAATACCGATTTGCACATTAGATTTTGAATTTTTAATTATTTATAATCATCGTTTTTAATATTAATTTTAATATTAATTTTAATATTAATTTTAATATTAATTTTAATATTAATTTTAATATTAATTTTAATATTAATTTTAATATTAATTTTAATATTAATTTTAATATTAATTTTAATATTAATTTTAATATTAATTTTAATATTCATTTTAATATTGATTGATTAAGGGCCGAGCCTATTTTCCATTGAAAGCAATCATTTGTTTTTTCAACTGCGCGACAATTTTGTGTATGATGAAATTCTGTATTTTAATATTTGGATAAACATTTCTTATTTAGTAATTCTATTTTTAAACAATTTTTTTTTAAGGGTAGATAACCATTCGACAAATTGATTTCAGAATTAAAAAATAAAAGGTGAAGAAGATGTATGTAAACATGGTTGTTACAAATTTAAGTGCACAAAGACCAGGGGGTCTTGTCAGATTTTCTTTATTCTTCCTAATTTTTTTATTTAAAAAATATTCTCGAATAAACAAAATAAAAAATAGGATTGCATAGTACACATGACGATGCATCCTACAGAATTATTTCAGATTTTTGAGTCGTCGACAAAGTTGATAAAAAAAAGTTTGCCTCTTGAGAGATAAAATTTACAAACACTTTTGCATCCTCATCTTCATGAAAGTATAACTTCATTCTGAGTCATTTTTTTTTGGCTTCTTTGTAGTGAAATCGAAACGCCAGGATGTAAGGAACAAGTTTCTTCGGGCGCAATGGCGATATAATGAAAAGTGTAACAATTACACCGTTTTGAAGCTGAAATCCCGGCTTTCGAGCCTTCAAAAATCGAGGAATCTCCATTGCAACGTAACTCATCCTATTTTTTCAGTCTTCCCACTTCGATTGTACAATTTTGAAGTTATCATCTTTAATTTCGTGACGAATATCTATCCGGATTCGGACATTCATCTTATCGGAGCGAGACATTTTCGTTCGCGAATTTGCCCGGAGAAGCTTCAATATTCGACTGGAGTAGAAAAGCGTATAGGAAAGGGCTATTTGGGAGTTGAATGGAAGGAGAGTCCTCGGTCCCTCGCTGGAGGAAGTCCACCTCCAACCCTCTCGTGTTTCCTCTCAGCCTCACCCTTCCGTTTCTCCTCTCATTTTCCTTTTCCTGCACTCGAAGCTTGGCCTTCCTCTATATTGACCGCCACACAGCCGAGTTCCCTCCCTCCGCCTCGCCGCTATTCCGCATTTTAAAGGGAAAATTTCCGTTTGTTCGCGGTGGCTCGTCTTTTTCCCTTCCCCCCGGTTTCCCGCCTCGGCGTTCCCGATTTCTTTGGATTATTCTACGACTCGGCGCGTGCAACAGCTCGGACGGAAAATAACCCGAAACGCTTTGCCACTGGCAGCAAGGCTCCCTTCTGTCAGAACACACGAATGCCCGCTCCACGATGGAATTCCCTTTTCCTTTGCCAATTGCCAACGAGTATACGCCCTCACCACTCCCACGATGTCGAACGAATCTACTGTCAGGAATTAGAAATGAGCGAGCACGAGATCTCACTCGAATTTACTTTTAATGTTGTTTTGGAGGCGATGAAGTACTCGAGGTATCGCGTGTTTTACATTAAAATTTAATTTTTTCGGCAATTGTCTGTCGAGTATTTTTGGCCTTTGGCACACTTTGAGAGAGGGTCTTTATCAGTCAGGAAAAAAATCAGGAGGTCCATAGCCGATGCCGTTTCTAAGCTCGAGCCTGGAATGTTGGAAGGTCGGATGCGTACGGAGCTTACTTGGTCCTCCTTCTATTGTATATTTGAATTTTTATTTCTGTAATCGTATGAAGAATCAATTTGTCCTTTGGCACACTTTGAGAGAGGGTCTTTATCAGTCAGGAAAAAAATCGAGAGGTCCATAGCCGATCCCGTTTCTAAGCTCGAGCCTGGAATGTTGGAAGGTCGGATGCGTCCGGAGCTTACTTGGTCCTCATTCTATTGTATATTTGAATTTTTATTTCTGTAATCGTATGACGAATCAATTTGTCCTTTGGCACACTCCGAGAGATGGTCTTTATCAGTCAGGAAAAAAATCAAGAGGTCCATAGCCGATGCCGTTTCTACGCTCGAGCCTGGAATGTTGGAAGGTCGGATGCGTCCGGAGCTTACTTGGTCCTCCTTCTATTGTATATTTGAGTTTTTATTTCTGTAATCGCATGACGAATCAATTTGTCCTTTGGCACACTTCGAGAGATGGTCTTTATCAGTCAGGAAAAAAATCAAGAGGACCATAGCCGATGGCGTTTCTAAGCTCGAGTCTGGAATGTTGGAACATCAGATGCGTCCGGAGCTTACTCGGCTCTCCTTCTATTGTACACTTTATTTTTTATTTCCGTAATTGTATAACGAATCAATGTGTCCTTTGGTACACTTCGAGACATGATCTTTATCAGTCAGAAAAAAAATCAAGAGGTCCCCAGCCGATTCCATTTCCAAGTACGAACCTGAAACGTTAGAAGGTCGAATGCGTCCGAAGCTTACTTGGCCAAACTTCCGCTGTACATTATATTTTTTATTTCTGAAATTCTCCGATGAATCAATTTGCATTTTGGCACACGTCGAGATATTGCACTTGTCTGTCTACAAAAAAAATCGCAAGACCTCTAGCCAATTCTACTTCTTGCCACAAGGCTACAATGCTGCAAGGAGAGGTCATCCAGTGGCCTCTGCACCGGATCAAAATATCTGTAACGTCCAAACTCCAGACAAACAAATATGTTCCTCTATCGGACTTCGAGTCCCGAGACTCTAAACAAACGACTCCTCTTCGTCAGACGTAAAATTTCGTATTTGTTTTGCTGCTCTCGAGCCACGGTAAGGGGGACAATCGTAGAGAAGGAGGACAGCATCCTCATCGAGAAAAGAACAAGAGGACTCGCAGTCCGCAGGGTCGAGCACGTGACGTTCTATAGCGTTCCATCTTCCTCATTCTCCTCTGTTCCTTCCCTCCGACCCTCTCTCTCTCTCTCTATATCTATCCTCTTGTTTATTTTACTCATTTCATTACATGCTCGGGGAAACGGGAACAAGACAGTGCAAACTTCCGACCCACCGTAGATTCCCTGAAAAATCTTCTCGACTCTTCAACTAAGTTGTACATTTGGGATTTGATTTTTCACCTCGATAACAATGTATTCGACCGTGCATCCAATAAAAATCTCTGCCCTGAAAACGTCCATTTCTTTTTTTTTTTTATCAAAAAACAAAACAGCCCGATTAACATTTTTTTAAATCAGTCAATTCATATTCCCCGAGCGTGAAATCCCGCAATCTGGCTATTTCGCGGATACGTTCAATATCGCATGTCAAAGTTAAGAGATTTTTAGAAATTGTTCAGAAACTTTTCAGAAATCGTTTAATTAATTTCGTTCAGTCATTTTATTGTCACGCACGTAAGAACACAACTCAATATCGCATCATAAGATCTGATCTCGACCCCCCCCCCCCCCCCCCTCCTAATTCCATAAAACCAGCTTGACCAGGAATCGCTTCCTCCCGTCCACTGTCATCACCATATACACTGCTGTTCATGAATGCCTGGATTGCCTTGCCCGATGTCTTGCCCGATGTCTTGCCCGATGTCTTGCCCGATGTCTTGCCCGATGTCTTGCCCGATGTCTTGCCCGATGTCTTGCCCGATGTCTTGCCCGATGTCTTGCCCGATGTCTTGCCCGATGTCTTGCCCGATGTCTTGCCCGATGTCTTGCCCGATGTCTTGCCCGATGTCTTGCCCGATATCTTGCCCGATGTCTTGCCCGATGTCTTGCCCGATGTCTTGCCCGATGTCTTGCCCGATGTCTTGCCCGATGTCTTGCCCGATGTCTTGCCCGATGTCCTGCCCGATGTCTTGCCCGATGTCTTGCCCGATGTCTTGCCCGATGTCTTGCCCGATGTCTTCAACCCCGTTAAAACGTAGAGCAAGATTTCCAGAGAGATTAAAAAAAACAGAAAAACCATACATTCATAAACAGCAGTGTACAATACGGACTCGATGAACTCGTTCTCTTAATCTCGCCCTTTTCCGATGTCTTACCGTCAACTTCCAGATTTACTACAGCCTCATTACCCTACGAAGCCACCGTTCGTCAGCGTCACCATGCCCGATCGAGAAGAAAAAAAAACACCCCAAGAAACATTAACCCGCCTTCATCGAACCGTTCCAGGTGAATACCAAAATCTCGCAAGAAATTCAATGAAAGACACTCGTACTCTCACTTCGCAGTCTCACATGTACCCGTTTGGTGTATCGACGCCGATAAATTTATCGGGGTATTCGTAAGAAGAGTCATTTCGTCGGTCCGAGCATAAATCAGAGAACCCCATCGAGGGATTGGACGGATTCCTTTTCGAACCGTCCCAAACGAAGACGCGCGGATTGTCGTTAAATGGACCAAGTGGCCGTTGACCACCCGCGTAAGGAGAGTCGACGTCGCGCGATAAGATACGCGCCGAGGTTTTTTCCTCAGCAGAGACTGAGAGAGAGCAAGAGAGGATCAAGCAACAGGGAATACTCGATGCACCCGTAATCCATGAACGGCAAGGTTGCGCCGAGTCGTTCACGGAGGCGAATCTCTTCTTCGTCTTCTAGCGGAGAAGGCGGTGAGAGGCTGGCTCTTCCTTCTGGTACCGTATGACGAGACGCGGGCATAAGGGGTATCATGGGAACGCGGTAGTCACGCCGTCCGCGGATCGTGGACCTTACGGTGTTGCTGCCCCGTCATCCCGTAATGGAGGCTGCAAAAAGTTTCTCCTGTGATCGTAAACTCCTTTTTGTCAAAAACAAGACTGTTCAATTTAGCATTTATTTAAATCAGACAATTCATATTCATCCAGTATAGAATCGAGACTATCTGGCTATTCCACGGATACGTTCCGTTTTGCATGCCAAAGTTAAGACATTTTTCAGACATTTTTCAGACATTTTTCAGACATTTTTCAGACATTTTTCAGACATTTTTCAGACATTTTTCAGACATTTTTCAGACATTTTTCAGACATTTTTCAGACATTTTTCAGACATTTTTCAGACATTTTTCAGACATTTTTCAGACATTTTTCAGACATTTTTCAGACATTTTTCAGACATTTTTCAGACATTTTTCAGACATCTTTCAGACATTTTTCAGACATCTTTCAGACATCTTTCAGACATCTTTCAGACATCTTTCAGACATCTTTCAGACATCTTTCAGACATCTTTCAGACATCTTTCAGACATCTTTCAGACATCTTTCAGACATCTTTCAGACATCTTTCAGACATCTTTCAGACATCTTTCAGACATCTTTCAGACATCTCTTCAGACATCTTTCAGACATCTTTCAGACATCTTTCAGACATCTTTCAGACATCTTTCAGACATCTTTCAGACATCTTTCAGACATCTTTCAGACAAGGCGCAGGCATAAGGGAGGGGTATCATGGGAACGCGGTAGTCACGCCGTCCGCGGATCGTGGACCTTGCGGTGTTGCTGCCCCGTCATCCCGTAATGGAGGCAGCAAAAAGTTTCTCCTCTGCTCGTAACTCCTCAGCGTGAAAGGGATGCGAGTAGGAGATATCTGTTTATTTCCCCCCCATCTTTTTCTGCGTCTCGAAGAGCGCGGGGATCTCTGAAGGAGAGATCAGACCGGAGATGGGACGAAGGAGCGCCTGGAGACCGCGGTCATATCATTCGGGGAAAATGCGAACGATAAAGCAAAGCTGCCCTTCCGTTTTCATCTCTTTTTCGCTTTCCTTTACAATATTTCCCGTTCGTGTTGTCCTGCTGGTGGGATTGAGGAATCTGGACGGATTAGACGACGAGGTGGCGATAGGCGATCTGAGCCATTCGTCCCTCTGTTCTATCACGGGCGTATCGGTGTGGGACTGTTGACGGAACCGTGCGCTGTCGTTCGGGAGGGTTTATCGTCGGCCAATCACGGATTGGTATCCAACAACGTCCGATATGACGAATATATGAGGCAACTTCGTTCCAGCTATTCCAATGGGTCTTTACCTTTTTTTCATAGTTACAACCGTCGAAGGTTATGTGTCGTATGATGAGGACGCTATCCGGCTCCGTCGTTAGCCACGGGTTTGGCACTTTTTTTTTTTTTTTTCTTTAAGGATGATCATTTGCAGACTTTTAGACGAACGAATAGTTCAGATTTTTTTACTTCATCAAGATTAATTCGATCTTTAGATCTCAGGGGTCAGACTTCAATCGTTAGCTTTGCGGCATTCAGAGACATTCGGGACTTCATGGATTGGAGTTCAGTGAGTGATCAAAATTCAGACTTCAGTAATCACATTTCAGACTCCAGTAATTGTACTGGAGACACCAGTAATCGTACTAGAGACTCCAGTAGTCGCACCGGAGACTCCAGTAATCGTACTGAAGAGTCCAGTAATCGTATTGGAGATTCCAGTAATCATACTGGAGATTCCAGCAATTGTACTGGAGACTCCAGTAATCGTACTGGAGATTCCAGTAATCGCACTGGAGACTCCAGTACTCGTACTGGAGACTCCAGTAATCGTACTGGAGACTCCAGTAATCGTACTGGAGACTCCAGTAATCGTACCGGAGACTCCAGTAATCGCACTGGAGACTCCAGTAATCGCACTGGAGACTCCAGTAATCGCACTGGATACTCCAGTAATCGTACTGAAGAGTCCAGTAATCGTACTGGAGATTCCAGTAATCATACTGGAGATTCCAGCAATTGTACTGGAGACTCCAGTAATCGTACTGGAGACTCCAGTAATCGTACTGGAGACTCCAGTAATCGTACTGGAGACTCCAGTAATCGTACTGGAGACTCCAGTAATCGTACTGGAGACTCCAGTAATCGTACTGGAGATTCCAGTAATCGCACTGGAGACTCCAGTAATCGTACTGGAGACTCCAGTAATCGTACTGGAGACTCCAGTAATCGTACTGGAGAGTCCAGTAATCGTACTGGAGATTCCAGTAATCATACTGGAGATTCCAGCAATTGTACTGGAGACTCCAGTAATCGTACTGGAGACTCCAGTAATCGTACTGGAGACTCCAGTAATCGTACTGGAGACTCCAGTAATCGTACTGGAGACTCCAGTAATCGTACTGAGGACTCCAGTAATCGTACTGGAGACTCCAGTAATCGCACTGAAGACTCCAGTAATCGTACTGAAGAGTCCAGTAATCGTACTGGGGACTCCAGTAATCGTACTGGAGACGCCAGTAATCGTATTAGAGACTCCAGTAATCGCACTGGAAACTCCAGTAATCATAGTGGAGGCTCCAGTAATCGTACTTGAGACTCCAGTAACCGTATTTCAATAATCATACTGGAAACTTGTTTAACCATACTTTAGACTTGAGTTACCATACACTAGCCTTCAGTGACCATACATTAGACTTGTGTTACTATAATGTAAACTCTAGTGCCAATACTTTACACTTGAGTTACCATACTTAAGACTTCGCTATCTCCACTTCAAACTTCAAGAATCATAGATTTCAGTAACCATAGTTAAGACATCAGTGATTCTCAAAACTCCGGTAATGAGACTTTGTTCGTCAACCTTCGGACTGCCATACTTTGGTGATCAGATTTCTGTCATCGAGAATTCAGGCATTCAGGATCTTTCGAATCGCTCGATAAACACACATGCAACCTGCGCGATTCCGGAGCGGGGGGGGGGGGACTCATCTTCTTTCTCGCGGTCCAAGAGGAGTTCGAGGTTCATTGTTAGTCACGCCGCGGTCACGAGAATAATATTTCATGCGGTAGTTTGCCAGGCAAGATGGTTATATGGCTTGCCGCCTTCAACTTCGCCACTCGCCGGCATCTTCCTTGTCTTCCCCGGGTTCTCGCCGGCGAATCTCGTATGCGTACGCGATGCCCTATCCTCTCTCACCCGGACGTCTCAATAATACGGCTACGTACTGCCCGGGACTTATACTAACAGCTGTACGAATGCCTGGTATCGCAACACGTGAACACATTGCAACGAACACTCGGGGTGGAAGTGCCGGTGATGCCAAGGGCCCTTGTAATATATGGCCCTTAAATCATCGTGGAGAAGTGGATTGTGGGGCCCTCACCTGAGCGGGCCGTTGCGATGCGGAGGCGCTCGGTAACCGCCCCGCCAAACATATCAATCAGTCGGCTCTCCTCTATTCTCTCTCGCTCTCTTAAATATCCACCTATTCGAACACTCGTTAATGACGCGACTCGAGAGAGCAATAGCTCTGCACCAACGGACATCGAGAGTTCTCGTGGTCTGGAAGTGTCGAGGGTGCCAAAGGTGCTCCTAAGTGGCCGACATTTGTACACTTCCCGTCACAGGTTTTTCTGGTTTTTCTGCCTTGGTGGATATCTTGTGCGATGTCTTAACGGAATCAAGGGGGACATCGAGCGGATGTCGAGCGGATATCGAGCGGATGTCGAGCGGATGTCGAGCGGGACATCAAGCGGGACATAAAGCGAGACATCAAGCGGGACATCAAGCGGGACATCAAGCGGGACATCAAGCGGGACATCAAGCGAGTCATCGAGCGGGTCATCGTGCGGGACATCGAGCGGGACATCGAGCGGGACATCGAGCGGGACATCGAGCGGGACATCGAGCGGGACATCGAGCGGGACATCGAGCGGGACATCGAGCGGGACATCAAGCGGGACATCAAGCGGGACATCAAGCGGGACATCAAGCGTGGCATCAAGCGGGACATCAAGCCGGGCACGAAGCCGGGCACGAAGCGGGACATGAAGCGGGACATCGAGCTGGACATCGAGCTGGACATCGAGCTGGACATCGAGCTGGACATCGAGCTGGACATCGAGCTGGACATCGAGCTGGACATCGAGCTGGACATCGAGCTGGACATCGAGCTGGACATCGAGCGGGACATCGAGCGGGACATCGAGCGGGACATCGAGCGGGACATCGAGCGGGACATCGAGCGGGACATCGAGCGGGACATCGAGCGGGACATCGAGCGGGACATCGAGCGGGACATCGAGCGGGACATCGAGCGGGACATCGAGCGGGACATCGAGCGGGACATCGAGCGGGACATCGAGCGGGACATCGAGCGGGACATCGAGCGGGACATCGAGCGGGACATCGAGCGGGACATCGAGCGGGACATCGAGCGGGGCATCGAGCGGGACATCAAGCCGGGCACGAAGCGGGACACGAAGCGGGACATCGAGCGGGACATCGAGCGGGACATCGAGCGGGACATCGAGCGGGACATCGAGTGGGACATCGAGCGGGACATCGAGCGGGACATCGAGCGGGACATCCAAGTCCTGCTGTATGTATGGTTGCTGATGTATTGCTTGTTGCTGATGTCTTCGATAGCAACGGTCATGAACATCATCGTTAAGATCAAGCAAACTGATCCCAACTCGACGACATTGTTTGAGGTGGTTTTGCTGTTTTAACTTGACGAGTTTGGTGAAAGTTACATTGCAGAAAGTTGTCTATGATGATTTTTTTTTTTTTTTTTTTCAGGCTGTACAACCTTCGACTGACACATTTTTTTTTAGTACTCTTGGCATCGAGACTTTACCTTCCCAACAAAGTGCCCACAACTCTTGTCGAGCCACGAATGTTTAGCGATACGATTAAAACGTTTCCGGTACCAAAAACGCATCGAGATACGAATGCCGATCGATCCTGGATCCCCGAGGGAATGCCTCGGGGGGCCCTCGCGTTTGATTTATGCCGCTCTCCTCGGTCGAGCGGGCAGGGAGGAGAGAGAACGAGCATCGAAGGACCAAGAGAGAGAGAAGAACAAAGCCAAAGAATGAACTGAAAAATCACGAGGCCCTTTCTGGCGAAGAACTCAGCGGTACACAAAAATTTACTTGTCTTTTATCAACTCGAAAATGCACATTGGAGAAAAATCACTTTCATAATATCAAAAATGTGAATAAAAAATTAACGATATAATTTATAATGATTAATTTTGAATTATTATTGAATAAATAATATATGTAATGCAATTTATTGTAAATCAATAATAAAATTCACGAATAAAAAAAGGTTTAAAAATTAGAACCAGAATATTTTGACAATTGAAATCTTGACATTGGTTCCTACTGAAATTTTCATTAAAAAAAAGCACATTGATATAGCCGTAAAAAAATTAAATTGATGCAACATTGTAGACCGACGCGAATTCTTAAATAAAGATCACTGATGAACCAAAATTTATTCATCTTTTATCAACTCGCAAATGCACATTGAACGAAAATCACTTTCATAAAATTAAAAAAGTTAATAGAAACTAAAGTGAATAATTTATGACGATTAATTATGAATTATTATTATTAAATAAACAATATTTATAATACAATTTATTATAAATCAATAACACAATTAATTTTTTATAAATTAAATAAAATCAAAAGCAAAATATTTTAGCAATTGTAATTTCGACATTGGTTTCTAGTATAATTTTTATAAAAAAAAGGCAAAATGTTGTATTTGTAAAAAAAAATGGAATTGATGCAAAATTGTAGAACGACGCGGATTCTTAAAGAAAGATATTGGGACGAAAAAAGCCTTGGCTTAATCACGATCAATATCGTGATATCCGTACAGCGTGTAGGTAATTATCTACACGTATTTTGCCAATGAGATATTTAATAATTTATAATGAATTATTATTACTATTAAATAAATAATATTTGTAATACAATTTATTATAAATCAATAAGAAAAATAATTTAAAAAAAATGTTTTAAACAAAATCAGAACCAAAACATTTTGGCAATTGTAATCTCGACATTGGTTTCCAGTATAATTTTTATTTTAAAAAAGGCAAAATGTTATATTTGTAAAAAAAAAAATTGCATTGATGCAAAATTGTAGAACGACGCTGATTCTTAAAGAAAGATATTGGGACGAAAAGAGCCTTGGCTTAATCACGATCAATATCGTGATATCCGTACGACGTGTAGGTAATTATCTACACGTATTTTGCCAATGGGATATTTAATAATTTATAATGAATTATTATTATTATCAAGTAAATAATATTTGTAAAACAATTTATTATAAATCAATGAGAAAATAATTTTAAATAAAATCAGAACCAAAACATTTTGGCAATTGTAATCTCGACATTGGTTTCCAGTATAATTTTTATAAAAAAAAGGCAAAACGTTATATTTAAAAAAAAAAAAATTGAATTAATGCAAAATTGTAGAACGACGCGGATTCTTAAAGAAAGATATTGGGACGAAAAAAGCCTTGGCTTAATCACGATCAATATCGTGATATCCGTACGACGTGTAGGTAATTAACTACACGTGTTTTACCGAGTAGGGACCACAGCATAAAAGCTCGAATAAGGGGACCTCGGTTAGGGATTTTATACATTATAACACAAATCTACTCCACTACCCGCTTCACGCAGTGCAGTCTTCTTCACTTTCGTTTTCCTTTTCTTATTCCACTTTTTTTTAAAAATTATTTTCTCATCTCTTCTCCTCTTGTTCTCGACTGGCTATAGACGAGGGTGGGGCCAAATGGACCACTTTCGAAGTTGAATAAAATGTTGATTATTTATTAAATATACCACATAATATTTTCATATTTTGGGAATTCATATTTCATCGATAAAATCATTAAATCGCATCCAATGAACTCGTAAATTTTTTTGAATCACTCATTCAAATCATTCATCATTTGAATCATTCATTCATTTTCACTACGATTTCAAAAAAAGTCCATTTTGCCCCATTTTTTATTTTTTTTATTTTTGTTTAGATGCGCAAAAAAGTTAAAAGACGTTGCGTTGATCGACAAAATGATCCCTGAATCGCTCAGATGGTTCATTTTACCCCACGCTTCTCGCTACTAAAACGGTATTTACGGGCTATGAGTAAATTACACAACGTTGGTATTTTGAATATATGCTGCTTTCACCTGGCGATATTTTCAATCGTGATTCAGGTGATTTTTCGTTACGGGCTCGGAATCTCTGGATCAAAGGTGCGCGGGAATTTAATTGGCTTCGCCGAGTGTTTTAAACCGACACGATGAAAGGTGATCTAACACACGTAATTCAGCGCACGAGACGGAGAAATAAAGATTATGGTAATTGTAAAAAAAAAAAAAAATTGAATTCCGGGTGCGCCTATGGGATTAAAGGTGCGCCAATGGGATATTTGTCATTTTTTGGAGTCGAAATTTGGAATAAAAATATATGCTTGCGACCACTCATTTCCATGAATTTTCTCGCGCTGAACACGAATCGGACAATCGTTTTGACCTCATGTCAACCGCTAAACCGCATTATATTGACAATAGCCAAAAATCATAGTAATAGTAAATTTTTTTTCCTGGTAAATTTATTTTCCCGGTAAATTTCTTTTTCCGGTAAATTTCTTTTCCCGGTAAATTTCTTTTCCCGGTAAATTTCTTTTCCCGGTAAATTTCTTTTCCCGGTAAATTTCTTTTCCCGGTAAATTTCTTTTCCCGGTAAATTTCTTTTCCCGGTAAATTTCTTTTCCCGGTAAATTTCTTTTCCCGGTAAATTTCTTTTCCCGGTAAATTTCTTTTTCCGGTAAATTTCTTTTCCCGGTAAATTTATTTTCCTGGTAAAATTTTTTTCTTGGTAAATTTATGTTCCTGGTAAATTTATTTTGTTGGTAATTTTCTTTTCCTGGTAAATTTCCTTTCCTGGTAAAATTCCGTTCCCGGTAAATTTATTTTCCTAGTAAATTTATTTTCTTGGTAAATTTCTTTTATTGATAAATTTTTTTTCTGGGTAAATTAATTTTCTTGGTAAATTTTTGTTCTGGGTAAATTTTCTTGGTAAAGTTTTTTCTGGGTAAATTAATTTTCTTGGTAAATTCATTTTCTTGGTAAATTTCCTTTCCTGGTAAATTCCAGGTAAAACCCTTCCCCCCTAAAATCCAAACAACATAACACCACCCCAACTTCAGTCCCAAAATTGAAACCTCAAATAATTGTTTACCAACGATGCAATACCCCCCCCCAAAAAAAAAAAAAAAAAAAAAAAATCAAAATAAATTCGAACAGCACCGGGCGAATCGCAGCGAAGCAAATAATCACAAGAGATGATGAAGACTCACCGCGCGATCGAATCCGAAAGGCAAATAGCGAATCGAGGATCATACGGCTGGGAAGCTGGTGGGAGGTAACATATGCACAAAAAAAAAAAAAAAAAAAAAAAAAAAAAAAAAAAAAAAAATTAGCATATACCGGAGCGTGACTTACAACAGCGCACGCCTCTCATCTGAATAAATATCGTATTATAATTAAAAGGAATCGTTCGATTCATAAATCAATGACGCTCGGCTTTATATATCAGAGCTGCTTATATTCTATAATGTGTAGCATGGCGGTGCTCCTTCGGGCCGAACCCGACGATCTCTCACTCTCTCCGTCTCTCCCTCGTCCCGTTCTCGGAGAAGGAGAGTCGAGCCGAGAGTTTCGCGATCGCCGTGGGGGGTCTTCCTATGCTAATGGTGCCCTCGCACGAAGTGTGTGTACTTCTCTTTCTTAACGGACGGCATGATCCACAGCAGGAGCAAAAGTATCATCGGGACTTCGCTCCGTAAGGAATATCGGCTCGGTGTATGAAGACTAAGTGTATCGATCTTCGAGAAAGATAGGGGCGTAAGTCCGATTGTTTTGCATGCCCAAGGGGTGAGAGTTACGCCCTTATATTTTTTTTTGAGGGGCCGAGGTAAGAGACCGTCTACAGGATGTTCCAGAATAACCACCGTGACGGTTCTGTGCGCGATAGCTTGGAGTCGTTATGAGTTAAATGACTCGATGGTTTTTGGAAAATTTTCGAAAGTTTGTTTATGTGGGTATTTGGTGTTGAATAGGAAGTTTCCAGTGGGGAGGCTGGAGCTTCGCGAACCGGAGGTCGGTTAAGGAGGACCGCGGTAAGCTCGTCCGCGATAAGGTCGGATCGAATGACAGTTTTGTCATTGTGCTGATGATTTTGTCATTGTTAAGAATAAATTGTTAAGAATAAGTTGTTAAGAATAAGTTGTTAAGAATAAGTTGTTAAGAATAAGTTGTTAAGAATAAGTTGTTAAGAATAAGTTGTTAAGAATAAGTTGTTAAGAATAAGTTGTTAAGAATAAGTTGTTAAGAATAAGTTGTTAAGAATAAGTTGTTAAGAATAAGTTGTTAAGAATAAGTTGTTAAGAATAAGTTGTTAAGAATAAGTTGTTAAGAATAAGTTGTTAAGAATAAGTTGTTAAGAATAAGTTGTTAAGAATAAGTTGTTAAGAATAAGTTGTTAAGAATAAGTTGTTAAGAATAAGTTGTTAAGAATAAGTTGTTAAGAATAAGTTGTTAAGAATAAGTTGTTAAGAATAAGTTGTTAAGAATAAGTTGTTAAGAATAAGTTGTTAAGAATAAGTTGTTAAGAATAAGTTGTTAAGAATAAGTTGTTAAGAATAAGTTGTTAAGAATAAGTTGTTAAGAATAAGTTGTTAAGAATAAGTTGTTAAGAATAAGTTGTTAAGAATAAGTTTTTAAGAATAAGTTTTTAAGAATAAGTTTTTAAGAATAAGTTTTTAAGAATAAGTTTTTAAGAATAAGTTTTTAAGAATAAGTTTTTAAGAATAAGTTTTTAAGAATAAGTTTTTAAGAATAAGTTTTTAAGAATAAGTTTTTAAGAATAAGTTTTTGAGAATAAGTTTTTGAGAATAAGTTTTTAAGAATAAGTTTTTAAGAATAAGTTTTTAAGAATAAGTTTTTAAGAATAAGTTTTTAAGAATAAGTTTTTAAGAATAAGTTTTTAAGAATAAGTTGTTAGGAATAAGTTATCAAGAATAAGATGTTAAGAATAAGTTGACTGCTAAAATTCCACCCTAACAGAACCTTAAAACTACTTCCGTCCGCCGCACGAGGTATTTCAGGTGCGGCGGAAGGAAGTAGTTTTAAGGATGGTTAGGGTGGCATTTTCGCAGGCAACTTATTCTCAACTTGTACTCAACTTATTCCCAACTTATACTCAACTTATTTTCAACTTATTCTCAACTTATTCTCAACTTATTCTCAACGTATTCTCAACTTATTCTCAACTTATTCTCAACTTATACTCAACTTATACTCAACTTATACTCAACTTATACTCAACTTATACTCAACTTATTCTTAACTTATTCTCAATTTATTCTTAACTTATTCTCAACTTATTCTCAACTTATTCTCAACTTATTCTCAACTTATTCTCAACTTATACTCAACTTATACTCAACTTATACTCAACTTATACTCAACTTATACTCAACTTATTCTTAACTTATTCTCAACTTATTCTCAACTTATTATCAACTTATTCTCAACTTATACTCAACTTGTACTCAACTTATACGCAACTTGTACTCAACTTGTACTCAACTTGTACTCAACTTGTACTCAACTTATACTCAACTTATACTCAACTCATACTCAACTTATACTCAACTTATACTCAACTTATACTCAACTTATACTCAACTTATACTCAATCTATACTCAACTTATACTTAACTTATATTCAACTTATACTCAACTTATACTCAACTTATACTCAACTTGTACTCAACTTATACTCAACTTATACTCAACTTATACTCAACTTATACTCAACTTATACTCAACTTATACTCAACTTATACTCAACTTATACTCAACTTATACTCAACTTATACTCAACTTATACTCAACTTATACTCAACTTATACTCAATTTATACGCAATTTACACTCAACTTATACTCAACTTGTACTCAACTTATACTCAACTTATACTCAACTTGTACTCAACTTGTACTCAACTTGTACTCAACTTGTACTTAATTTATACTCAACTTATACTTAACTTATACTCAGCTTATACTCAACTTATACTCAACTTATACTCAACTTATACTCAACTTATACTCAACTTATTTTCAATTGTTTAACCTACGTCTGACTAATAAACTTTCGTAAATCTCACAAGCTCCCCAGTAATATTACTCAGAATAAGCCCGGCTACCGCCGCACAACGATCGCGATGCTTGTTCTGGGGCACCCTGTATACTCTTGTGCATCCCTGACCTGCCAGAGTCTTCCGACTCGGACTTAAGAGACTACGTATCTTCTCCCTCTCACTCTCCCACTCACTCTCTTTAATTCGTTAACTTCGATATTTCTTTCCCTCTCATCTTTAACTTCGTTCTCATTCTCGTTCGACTTGCGAGCAACTCGTTTCTCTGATCTCGCCGACCGGCCGGAACGCTTATCAATTTGTTACGGATACTGTTTGTTAAATCAAATCAAAAGGCTGACCGGGCTGCTATAAATAATGCTGTTTAATATGTGACTCTTCTCCGGCTCTCGGTGCGCAAAGCTATGTACCTCGCATCACCGCTGTCTTATCCCTCGCCGACTCGTCTTCCATCCTTCCGCGGAGAGATTCAATGCCCGCGTACCGCGAGCAAGCGAGACACTCCCCCGTCTGTTATCCACCCCCACGGCGAGCAAGAGCGAGACTACACGCGTTTTCAACCGTGCGTTATTGATCTATCGATCAAACGGACCGAGATGTATTTAATATCGATTCGACGTCGATTCGTGATCGGGTTTTTTTTTTTTTTTTTTTTTTTTTTTTTTTTTTTTTTTTGCGCAGCCCACGACGAAGAGCTGTGGGGAATCGTGTAAACTGCACTGTTGTTGCGTGGGCAGACGAGCTGCTGCTGGGCCTTCCGTTGCATGGTCGGTGATTTTTTTTTTTTTTTTTTTTTTTTTTTTTTATTGGTGCTAATTTTGCTTTATGCACTGAGCGGCGGAGCTGCTGAGACGAGGAGGCTGCTTTACCGCTGTTGGGGGTTGGAGACATTTTATTGAAGCTTCTGCGACGGATGGAATAGAGCTGAGTTACGAACGGTAGGATTCGGAATAAGAGGCAGAGGGGATTTTTTTTTTTTGTTCTTTTGTTGGGTAATTCAATTTTTTAGGTTTTGAAGATCAGGGAATATTTTTTTTTTTTTTTTTTTTAATGCTGTGAATTTGAAACGGAGTGGGTGAAGCGTCGCGGAATTTTGGATGGGGTCTTCGGAGGGTTTATGTGTATTAAAATATACTTGTTGTTGAAGAAATATCGTTGTTTTTGCTATTTTGAAGCAGAGTTGTCGTCTACTGTCTCTTCAAAACGATACAACTTTCAAACGGTGCGATAAATCGTTACCAAATTTTCACGACATCTTCGTATGGTCTGTATGTATGCTTGCATTTTTTTTCAAATTTTTTCACAACCCTTTTATCAAAAAATGTCTCTTCTTTACTTTTTTTATGCTAAATAGTCGTCACTTGACCACTTCAAAACGCTACAACTTGCAAACGACATGATTAATAATCACCAAAGTTTCATGACATCTTCTTATGGTCTATATGAATGCTTGCATTTTTTTTCAAATTTTTTCCAAACCCTTTTATCAAAAAATATCTCCTTTTCACTTTTTTGAAGCACAGTAGTCGTCAGTTGGGCACTTCAATACGCTACAACTTTCAAACGGCACGATAAATCGTTACCAAATTTTCACGACATCTTCGTATGGTCTGTATGTATGCTTGCATTTTTTTTCAAATTTTTGCAAAACCCTTTTATCAAAAAATATCTCCTTTTTACTTTTTTTATGCTAAGTAGTCGTCACTTGACCACTTCAAAACGCTACAACTTGCAAACGACATGATAAATAATCACCAAAGTTTCATGACATCTTCTTATGGTCTATATGTATGCTTGCATTTTTTCCAGATTTTTTCCAACCCCTTTTATCAAAAAATATCTCCTTTTTACTTTTTTGAAGCATAGTAGTCGTCAGTTGGGCACTTCAATACGCTACAACTTTCAAACGGCACGATAAATCGTTACCAAATTTTCACGACATATTCGTATGGTCTACATGTATGCTTGAAATTTTTTTCAAATTTTTTCCAAACCCTCTTATCAAAAAATATCTCGCTTTCACTTTTTTGAAGCAGAGTAGCTGTCACTTGGCCACTTCGAAACGCTACAACTTTCAAACGGCACGATAAATCGTTACCAAATTTTCACGACATATTCGTATGGTCTACATGTATGCTTGAAATTTTTTTCAAATTTTTTCCAAACCCTCTTATCAAAAAATATCTCGCTTTCACTTTTTTGAAGCAGAGTAGCTGTCACTTGGCCACTTCGAAACGCTACAACTTTCAAACGGCACGATAAATCGTTATAAAATTTTCACGACATATTCGTATGGTCTACATGTATGCTTGAAATTTTTTTCAAATTTTTTCCAAACCCTCTTATCAAAAAATAACTCGTTTTTCACATTTTTGAATCAGACTACTCAAAGCGCCATAACTCCAAAACTACACGATAAAAAATCCCCAAATTTATACGACACCTTCGTACGCTTGTTACATCTCTTTGTGATTTTTTTCATATTTTTCCCAACATTCCTTCCCAAGCAATCCCCGTCTTTCGCATTCGTCCCAGTCTCTCAAAACCCTTCGAGCCTCCAATCACCCCCGAGCGCCTCGAAACCTTAAAAAAAAAATTTCAAAAAAAAATGCGACAATGTCATACACGACCCAACAAACGTCACAGTCTGATGTAAATGTTTGGTACAACTCGTTGCAGGACAAAAGCCCTGCCCGAGAGCCCTCAACGGTAGTTTATTTCGTCGGAGCGTACGGCGGGTTTACAATAAGACGCACACGCGTGTGTTCGCAAGCCGGGGCAAGTATACGTCCCGAGCGGGCTCGACAAATTAACATGGGGCCGTGCCGCGCGATTAACAAAGGACGATACAAATTAGATTAAATCGCCGTAGGGGTCGGCATCGGTGCCGCGGTATAAAGCGGGCGAATGATGATACAACTTGATTAATCGACGAACAACATGCGATGCTTAAACGGAGTCCGTCTCGCAAATGGGACGTGGCTGGCCTCCACTCGATCACTCAACGAGACCGGCCGGACTCGGTGTGTGTACCTTCTATCATACGTCGCGCCAAGTACCTAACTAATGTACGGGTTAGCCGACGGGGGGAAACTCTCACCCGTCACAAACGAGCGCTGTATGACTTCATTAAGACAAAAAATCGTTTTACATTTTTTTTTTTTTTTTTTGATCGGTAAAAACTAATCGTAGGGAAAAGAGACTCATGGAATCGATTGTTCGGAACAATGTTGCGGTTGTGTAATAAAATTGTCAGATAGGGGTACAAAAAATTTTAAGAGGGTTTTTATTACGAAATAAAAAAAATGGATCTTTTTATTATCAAGATGCGCGACGAGGTGGACGGAAACAGGAATAAAAGATACATTTCGTCGCCATTTTTGTTACCAGAGGGAAATTCATTTGAACGAGTTTGAACTGCGAGCATTTAATTCGAACAAGTTTGAACTGCGAGCATTTAATTCGAACAAGTTTGAACTGCGAGCATTTAATTCGAACAAGTTTGAACTGCGAGCATTTAAATCGAACAAGTTTGCAATGCGAGCAGTGAATTCGAACAAGTTTGAACTGCCTGCGGTCCATTCGAACACGTTTGAACTGCCCGCAGTCAATTCGAACAAGTTCTAACTGCCTGCTGTCAATTTGAACAAGTTTGAACTGTTCGCCGTTAATACGAAGAAGTTTGAACTGCTCGCAATCAATTCGAACAAGTTTGAACTGCTCGCAGTTCATTCGAACAAATTTCAACTGTCCGCGGGTAATTCGAACGAGTTTGTACTGCCTGCTGTCAATTCGAACAAGTTTGAACTATTGGCCGTTAATTCGTATAAGTTTGAACTGCTCGCAGTTAATTCGAACAAGTTTGAACTGCTCGCAGTTAATTCGAACGAGTTTGAACTGCTCGCAGTTAATTCGAACAAGTTTGAACTACTCGCAGTTAATTCGAACAAGTTTGAACTGCTCGCAGTTAATTCGGACGAGTTTGAACTGCTCGCAGTTAATTCGAACGAGTTTGTACTGCCTGCTGTCAATTCGAACAAGTTTGAACTATTGGCCGTTAATTCGTATAAGTTTGAACTGCTCGCCGTTAATACGAACAAGTTTGAACTGCTTGCAGTTAATTCGAACGAGTTTGAACTGCTCGCAGTTAATTCGAACAAGTTTGAACTGCTCGCAGTTAATTCGGACGAGTTTGAACTGCTCGCAGTTAATTCGGACGAGTTTGAACTGCCTGCGGTCATTTCGAACAAGTTAGAACTGTTCGCCATTAATAAGAACAAATTTGAACTGCTCGTAGTTAATTCGAACAAGTTCGAACTGCTCACATTTAATTCGAGCAAGTTTGAACTGCTCGCATTTGATTCGAACAAGTTTGAACTGCTCGCATGTGATTCCAACAAGTTCGAACTGCTCGCATTTGATTCGAACAAGTTTGAATCGCTCGTAGGTGGAAACTGGCAGTAAAAAAAATATAAATTTCGTTATTATCAGAAGAAAATTACCTCGAACAAGTTTGAGCTACTCCCATTTAATTCGAACAAGTTTGAAGTGCTCCTAACTGATTCGAACAAGTTTGATTAGCTAATGAGTGGCAGTTTGTAGGGGAAAAAAATTCAAATTTCGTTCCTGTCCGCGCAAAGTCGATTCGCAACAAGTTCGAACTGTCCCGAGGTAGTCCGAGGTTCGGTAAATTTTTTTCAAGAGTGCCGACAGCCGGATCGTGCAATTATACGGTGAGGCAAAAAGGGAGAAGCATCGCAAGGGATGCCGTAACCCACCCACGACTTCGAAAGCGTAGAGGGGGGCGAGAAGGCGTCTTCGTTCTTTCTTTCTTTCGGGAGAGTGTAGCCGGACATAAATCTCGTCCGCACGCCATTCAACGCTATCATTACGTCTCCCTGACGAGAGAGGACCGACGCCGAAAATTTAACGAATTCTCGGTAGTAAATAGCCGTGACTCCCGAATGCCGATCAACTCTATAGGTTTTTTTTTTTGTTTTTTTTTTTGCTCCCTTTCTTCAGATTTATTTCATCGGATCCAATTTATCAAAGGTGTATAGAGGATGATTCGTTTCCGGGAAAAATAGATAACATTTTGTGTTTTTTTTTTTTTGTTACCCATTTTAGGTTTCGAATTGATTTTACGATTTTACGAAACGAAGGAACGAAAAATCGGTTGCCGATCGACTTTATAGGTTTTTTTTTTGCTCCCTTTTTCGGATTCATCTTATCGGATTTAATCTATCAAAGGTGAAAAGAGGATGATTTGCTTCCTGGAAAAATAAATAAGATTTGGTGTATTTTTTAAGTCCATTTTGGGATTCGAATTGATTTTACGATTTTACGAAACGAAGGAACGAAAAATCGGTTGCCGATCAACTTTATAAGTTTTTTTTTTGCTCCCTTTTTCAGATTCATCTTATCGGATTTAATCTATCAAAGGTGAAAAGAGGATGATTTGCTTCCTGGAACAATAAATAAGATTTGGTGTATTTTTTAAGTCCATTTTGGGATTCGAATTGATTTTACGATTTTACGAAACGAAGGAACGAAAAATCAGTTGCCGATCGACTTTATAGGTTTTTATTTTTTGCTCCCTTTTTCGGATTCATCTTATCGGATTTAATCTATCAAAGGTGAAAAGAGGATGATTTGCTTCCTGGAACAATAAATAAGATTTGGTGTATTTTTTAAGTCCATTTTGGGATTCGAATTGATTTTACGATTTTACGAAACGAAGGAACGAAAAATCGGTTGCCGATCGACTTTATAGGTTTTTATTTTTTGCTCCCTTTTTCGGATTCATCTTATCGGATTTAATCTATCAAAGGTGAAAAGAGGATGATTTGCTTCCTGGAAAAATAAATAAGATTTGGTGTATTTTTTAAGTCCATTTTGGGATTCGAATTGATTTTACGATTTTACGAAACGAAGGAACGAAAAATCGGTTGCCGATCAACTTTATAGGTTTTTTTTTTTGCTCCCTTTTTCAGATTCATCTTATCGGATTTAATCTATCAAAGGTGAAAAGAGGATGATTTGCTTCCTGGAAAAATAAATAAGATTTGGTGTATTTTTTAAGTCCATTTTGGGATTCGAATTGATTTTACGATTTTACGAAACGAAGGAACGAAAAATCGGTTGCCGATCGACTTTATAGGTTTTTATTTTTTGCTCCCTTTTTCGGATTCATCTTATCGGATTTAATCTATCAAAGGTGAAAAGAGGATGATTTGCTTCCTGGAACAATAAATAAGATTTGGTGTATTTTTTAAGTCCATTTTGGGATTCGAATTGATTTTACGATTTTACGAAACGAAGGAACGAAAAATCGGTTGCCGATCGACTTTATAGGTTTTTATTTTTTGCTCCCTTTTTCGGATTCATCTTATCGGATTTAATCTATCAAAGGTGAAAAGAGGATGATTTGCTTCCTGGAAAAATAAATAAGATTTGGTGTATTTTTTAAGTCCATTTTGGGATTCGAATTGATTTTACGATTTTACGAAACGAAGGAACGAAAAATCGGTTGCCGATCAACTTTATAGGTTTTTTTTTTGCTCCCTTTTTCAGATTCATCTTATCGGATTTAATCTATCAAAGGTGAAAAGAGGATGATTTGCTTCCTGGAACAATAAATAAGATTTGGTGTATTTTTTAAGTCCATTTTGGGATTCGAATTGATTTTACGATTTTACGAAACGAAGGAGTGAGAAATCGGTTGCCGATCATCTTTATAGGTTTTTTTTTGCTCTCTTTTTCGGACTCATTTCATCGGATCCAATGTATCGAAGGTGAAAAAAACATGATTCGTTTCGGGAGAAAAAATTAAAATTTGTGCATTTTTTAAAATCCTTTTTAAGATTCGAATTGATTTTACGACACGAAGGAGCGAAAAATCGGTTGCCGATCAACTCTATAGGTTTTTTTTTGCTCCCTTTTTTCAGATTTATTTTATCGGATCCAATTTATCAAATGTGAAAAGAGGATGATTCGCTTCCGGGAAAAATTGATAAAATGTTGATGTATTTTTTTTCTCTATTTTTTCACGATTCGAATTGATTTTACGATTTTACGAAACGAAGGAGCGAAAGATCGGTTGCCAATCAACTTTATAGGTTTTTTTTTGCTCCCTTTTTCAGATTCGTTTCCGGGGAAAATAAATAAAATTGAGTGTATTTTTTTTATTCTCCCATTTTACGATTCGAATTGATTTAACGATTTTACGGAACGAAGGAGCGAAAGATCGGTTGCAGAGTCGAATGTCCGACGATGTTGGAGGCTCAGATTCATCGAGGTTCCTTCGGCTGATATTTTTTCGACTAATATTTAATTGCGGATAATTACCGGTTATAATGCGCAGGCGCGCGCGGCCGAGAGAGCAGCCGATCGGCAGCCTGCCGTTTAATTGATCGACTTTGCCGGTCTGATTTGTGTATCTGTTGTTCGAAGCCGAGTTCTCGGCGTTTCTGAGTTGCAATCGAACTTTCTCTACAATTCTATGTGCAACATTATTGCCGTTTTCATTCGCTGATTATTTATCGATACTCATTTGTCGATTTATTACCGATTTTTAGATCCTCCGCTCTTACGAAATATCGCTTTATAATTTTTATCTCGACTGTTTCTCGACCGATAAAATCGGCCTTTGGCACACATGTAGAGATGGCCTTTGGCTGTGTGCAAAAAAATCGCGAGACCGGTACGAGAATTCATTTCTTGACACGAGCCTCGACAGTCGCAGGGTCGGATTTTCAGAGTTGGATTTTGCGTATTTTTTAGATTCAGATTTTAATTTTTATTTATGTTACGGTTAGACGAATAAAATTGCACATTTAAAAAAAAAAAAAAAAAAAAAAAATGCATACATATTCAAAAAAATTAAGGAATAATTTTTATTTAAAATGCTCCTCATTTACCATCCAGAAGTGACCGCAAATCCCTCTCATTTCGCCGAAACTTACGCGAACTGAACACCATTCGCAAGGACCACCTTAAACAGCTCCAACCACCCGGGGATCTTGCCCTGCTTTGAGAACCACTGTCGCCATAAATAACACGTACATGCACGTCATTTTGTGACTTTTTACACATTTTTCAAAAAAAAAAAAAAAAATCTGTAAAAATGCATACATATTCAAAAAAATTAAGGAATAATTTTTATTTTAAATGCTCCTCATTTACCATCCAGAAGTGACCGCAAATCCCTCTCATTTCGCCGAAACTTACGCGAACTGAACACCATTCGCAAGGACCACCTTAAACAGCTCCAACCACCCGGGGATCTTGCCCTGCTTTGAGAACCACTGTCGCCATAAATAACACGTACATGCACGTCATTTTGTGACTTTTTACACATTTTTCAAAAAAAAAAAAAAAAAAAAATCTGTAAAAATGCATACATATTCAAAAAAATTAAGGAATAATTTTTATTTAAAATGCTCCTCATTTACCATCCAGAAGTGTCCGCAAATCCCTCTCATTTCGCCGAAACTTATGCGAACTGAACACCATTCGCAAGAACCACCTTAAACAGCTCCAACCACCCGGGGATCTTGCCCTGCTTTGAGAACCACTGTCGCCATAAATAACACGTACATGCACGTCATTTTGTGACTTTTTACACATTTTTCAAAAAAAAAAAAAAAATCTGTAAAAATGCATACATATTCAAAAAAATTAAGGAATAATTTTTATTTAAAATGCTCCTCATTTACCATCCAGAAGTGTCCGCAAATCCCTCTCATTTCGCCGAAACTTACGCGAACTGAACACCATTCGCAAGAACCACCTTAAGGTAGTCCTTGCGGACAGCCTTAGCCCACGTGAGTTCAGAGCGAATTGAGAGTGGAATTGCGAATACTTCGCGATGAGATAAAAATCTGAAAAAATCAACCATATGGAAGGTACTGGAAAGATTCATTTTGCATAATAATAATTCCAAAATGTTATTAACAAATGAATGAAAAAAAAAATTGTTCAACAAATCTTCCGGCAACTTAACTTTTTGTTCATATAAAAACAATAAGTTAATCTTTTTGAATACGTATGAAGTTTTTTAGAATTTTGTCTAATTTTTGAAAATTGCGTTTTTAGTTAATAAAAAAACGTGATTTTCAAAAATTAGATAAAATTCTGAAAAAATTCATACGTATTCAAAAAGATTAACAAATTGTTTTTATATGAACAAAAAGTTAAGTTGCCGGGGAATTTGTTGAACAATTTTTTTTTTTATGCATTTGTTAATAATATTTTGGAGTTATTATTATGCAAAATCAATCTTTTCAGCACCTTCCATATGCTTGATTTTTTTCGAATTTTTATCCCATCGAGAAGTGTTCGCAATTCTCTCTCAATTCTCTCGGAACTTATGTGGGCTCAGGCTGTCCGCTAGGACTACCTTAAACAGCTCCAACCACCCGGGGATCTTGCCCTGCTTTGAGAACCACTGCCGCCATAAATAACACGTACACCCCCATCGTTGCAACGTCAGTTCGAAGACGAGGAACGTACCTTAAGAATATACGAATAAGAAGAAGCCGAACAAGACGGGAAGATTGGGAGGGCGTACGAGAGTGAGAGATCGCGAGCTCGATCGTCTATTACGTTATTACTACGTTTTATTGAGACGTGCACCGTGACTCCTCGGCACGTCCGGATCGCCGTATTAAAATCCACTACCCCCCATTTTTTTTTTTTTTTTTTTTTTTTTTTTTTTTTTTTTTTTTTTTTTTTTTTTGTGCACTTATGTGCTCCGCACGCCAGTTCGTACCGAAGAGCACCTTTTCATTTCTTCTCCTTGTAAGTCGTATAGTTACAACACGAATTTCCGATTCATCCACCACTTTCGCCGTCGAATCGAACCACCTCGGTCACCGGCTCGTAAACTCGATCGACCGCCGAACGTACGCGAAATGCAGATCACCGACACGAAATATTATTAATAGTCGTTTGCCGGATCACTGGCTCGGATAATAGAGTTCCGAGCTGCGGTTCGATCGCCCCGCTCTTGCCCAAACCGCAGCGCGCTCGCCGACGTAATAATTGAAAAATTTCGCTGAATTATCTTCTCACTTGTTACATTCCACTTTTCGCATTTTTTTTTTTTTTTTCACTTTTTTTTCATCAATTTTCTTTTTTTTTGCTTTTTTTTTTTTTTTTTTTTTTGAGAGTGCAAGGGATAATGGACGTTTGTAGAGATCTGCAGATCGACGGAAATCTCTGGACTTGTCTATAGTGTCGGGATCTACAGATGCATAGATTAGGTGCGAATAGCGTTTGAATTTATCCGAACATCAATAAATTTGAATAATTTTTTTAAAATCGACATTTTAAAAATTTAAATTGAAAAATTTTAAAAAATTTTTAAATTTTTAAAAAAATAATTGAAAAATTTCGCTGAATTATCTTCTCACTTGTTACATTCCACTTTTCGCATTTTTTTTCACTTTTTTTTCATCTATTTTTTTTTTTGCTTTTTTTTTTTTTTTTTTGAAAGTGCAAGGGGTAATGGACGTTTGTAGAGATCTGCAGATCGACGGAAATCTCTGGACTTGTCTATAGTGTCGGGATCTACAGATGCATAGATTAGGTGCGAATAGCGTTTGAATTTATCCGAACATCAATAAATTTAAATAATTTTTTAAAAATCGACATTTTAAAAATTTAAATTGAAAAATTTAAAAAAAATTTTAAATTTTTAAAAAAATAATTGAAAAATTTCGCTGAATTATCTTCTCACTTGTTACATTCCACTTTTCGCATTTTTTTTTCTCACTTTTTTTCATCTATTTGTTTTATTTTTTTTGCTTTATTTATTTTTTTTTTTTATTTTTTTTTTGAGAGTGCAAGGGATAATGGACGTTCGTAGAGATCTGCAGATCGACGGAAATCTCTGGACTTGTCGAAAGTGTCGGGATCTACAGATGCATAGATTAGGTGCGAATAGCGTTTGAATTTATCCGAATATCAATAAATTTGAATAATTTTTTTTAAATCGAATGTTTCGAATTTTTATGAATTTTTGTAGACTTTAAACATTTTTTTACAGTCTATACATAAGTCGTATAGATTTCCACAGATCTATAGATCTACACTGTGAAACTAAGTTGTTAATATTCTGGAACTTGAAATTTGCTTACATTACTTACATTAATTGAACGTTAATGTCCTTTTTTTTAATAAAATTAAAGTCACTGATATAAAAGCTTTTTTGGAAGATTTTTTAAACACACCGTTAATGTAATTTCAAATGCATATGCGTTGCAATAATGAAGTAATAATTTTTTTTCAATAATATTTTTTTGTAAATTTCACGCGAAAGATTTGTAATTTTAATATCCGGTATTTTAATTTTACAAAAAAATGTACAATTAATTTTTACAGTGTAGTCTCAAGATCTATAGATCTTACAATCGAAATAGAATAGATCTACATAGATGGTAAATTTACGTTTTAAATGGTCAATTGTAAGCTTAAAAATGAGAAGGACGAGAAGGAACATGTGGAGAGTTGTAAAAAAAGACGTTACGGTTATTCAATAGATGGCAGGTTGAGAATACCAAAGGGTTAAAAATATGAAGAGTCAAGTTCATCGAGACAAAAAGCGGTGAAGGGCACGCCCGAGAAATCAGTTAAGGGCCATCGGCGGCCACGCGCAATGCCGGGCTACAACAGTAGAGGATACTTCTTGCATGAGGATTTAACAAGGGTGTCAAAAGAATTGGCAAAAAGGCTTTCACAAGACAAAGAAGAGGAAGGAGGAACTAAAACAAGTATGTGTCAGAAATGGTACATTTTCGCGCTATCTTTGTTATCATTCATTATAAAATGCAGGATATTTCATGCCTCGTCAAATGATTCTAGAAATTCCTTCAAAAAATCCTTAGTGGATTCGAACTGTGGATTCGAACTGTGGATTCGAACTGTGGATTCGAACTGTGGATTCGAACCGTGGATTCGAACAGTGGATTCGAACCGTGGATTCGAACCGTGGATTCGAACCGTGGATTCGAACCGTGGATTCGAACCGTTGATTCGAACCGTGGACTCGAACCTTGGATTCGAACCGTGGATTCGAACCGTGGATTCGAACCGTGGATTCGAACCTTGGATTCGAACCGTGGATTCGAACCCTGGATTCGAACCGTGTATTCGAATCGTTGATTCCAACCGTGGATTCGAACCGTTGATTCGAACTCTGGATTCTAACCCTGGATTTGCACACTGGATTCTAACCCTGGATTTGCACACTGGATTCTAACCCTGGATTTGCACACTGGATTCTAACCCTGGATTCGAACTCTGGATTCTAACCCTGGATTTGCACACTGGATTCTAACCCTGGATTTGCACACTGGATTCTAACCCTGGATTTGCACACTGGATTCTAACCCTGGATTTGCACACTGGATTCTAACCCTGGATTCGAACTCTGGATTCTAACCCTGGATTTGCACACTGGATTCTAACCCTGGATTTGCACACTGGATTCTAACCCTGGATTTGCACACTGGATTCCAACTCTGGATTTGCACACTGGATTCTAACCCTGGATTTGCACACTGGATTCCAACTCTGGATTTTCACACTGGATTCTAACCCTGGATTTGCACAGTGGATTCCAACTCTGGATTTGCACACTGGATTGGAGAGTGCATTTGATGCGAGGCAAGATTCATTCCGACATCGACGCTGTTGTCGTACGGGCAGCTCTCCTGGAAATCTGGAGCAGTCTCGCAGTATAAGCAGCAACGGAGTTTTAAAGTTTGATGGGACCCGGGAGGAGCGCAGTGAGAGACCACAACGTCGCCGATGCCGCTTGATCCGCCTCTGCATCGTCATCGTCCATCCGGCGCGTATACAAAGACAACGCCGCCATCGGACGAGGACGAGAGGGAAGGTTGGAGGTGGGGACGAGTGGGGCGGCGAAGCTGAAAAAGTGGCTATGCTAAATAATAGGGCTGTGATGGTACTGCGGCAGCGGCGGCGGCGACCGAGCGCGGGCATCTCTTCACAGTCGTTTCTCCTCTCCTTTCGTCTTCTCGCATAGTTCATTCATGATTCCGGATTCAGTATTCCTTTAACGGATGAGCAACACAGCAGCGCGATGTCAACAGCAGTTGATGTCCGACGTCGAGTCTGTTGTACGCGGGACGAACCACCGGCTGTCGGTGTATGGGATTGGAACGAGTGCGAAACTCGTTTTCGAATTTTTCGTCCCCGAGCAACGAACACGAAATCCAGCTCGATACCGCGACGATACGAAACTCATTCGTGTTTTAACGTGTCGGAATCTCAGCTTCGATGGTCCGATCGACGGCGAACAGTTCCATGATCGAGTCAACGAACAACTCGAAACTCACTAAGCATGCAATAGTTATGATGTGAATCCTCGAATCGTATCCTGTGCTCTGGCAATCACTTAAAATTCACTCACGAGAAGATTTGATTGAAAGCCATTATGCTAAACGATAATTATTTAGGATGAGAATCCTCGAATCACATCCCGTGATCGACTAATCTTCGGGAGTTACTCAAATGAGATGATCCGATATGATTGAAGGCGTTTGTGCGAAACAATAATTGTCTAGAAAAAGAATCACTGAATCACACTCTCCAATCCACCAATCACATGGATTCACTCTTATTAAACAACAAGATTCGAAGCCGTTGCTCAAGAAATGACTTAGTACTATCGATACCCTCGAACAATCGTTTCTCAATCATATCCCGATCCCAATCATACCATATCAAATCCTCGAATCGTATCCTGTGCTCTGGCAATCACTTAAAATTCACTCACGAGAAGATTTGATTGAAAGCCATTATGCTAAACGATAATTATTTAGGATGAGAATCCTCGAATCACATCCCGTGATCGACTAATCTTCTGGGGTTACTCAAATGAGATGATCCGATATGATTGAAGGCGTTTGTGCGAAACAATAATTGTCTAGAAAAAGAATCACTGAATCACACTCTCTAATCCACCAATCACATGGATTCACTCTTATGAGACGACAAGATTCGAAGCCGTTGCTCATGAAATAATATAGTCGTCTCAATTCCGTAGAACAATGATTTCTCAATCATATCATATCATATCCTATAGTCTACCAACCACTAAAAAATCACTCACGAGAGGTTTTGATTTAAAGCCATTATGCTAAACAATAATTATGTTGGATAAGATTCCCCGAATCACATCACGTGATCGACTAATCTTCGGGAGTTACTCAAATGAGATGATCCGACATGATTGAAGGCGTTTGTGCAAAGCAATAATTGTGTAGGAAAAGAATCACTGAATCACACTCTCTAATCCACCAATCTCATGGATTCACTTTTATGAGACGACAAGATTCGAAGCCGTTGCTCAAGAAATGACTTGGTACTATCGATACCCTAGAACAATCGTTTCTCAATCACATCCCGATCCCAATCATATCATATCAAATCCTCGAATCATATGCTATGGCCTACCAATCACTTGAAATTCACTCACGAGAAGTTTTGATTAAAAGCCATTATGCTATGGATTCGAACTGTGGATATGCTAAACAATCATTAAGTTGGATAAGAATTCCCGAATCACATCACGTGATCCACTAATCTTCTGGAGTTACTCAAATGAGATGATCCGATATGATTGAAGGCGTTTGTGCAAAGCAATAATTGTCTAAAAAAAGAATCACTGAATCACACTCTCTAATCCACCAATCACATGGATTCACTCTTATTAAACAACAAGATTCGAAGCCGTTGCTCAGGAAATGACTTAGTACTATCGATACCCTAGAACAATCGTTCCTCAATCATATCCCGATCCCAATCATATCATATCAAATCCTCGAATCATATCCTATTGCCTACCAATCACTTGAAACTCACTCACGAGAAGTTTTGATTAAAAGCCATTATGCTAAACAATAATTATGATGGATAAGAATCCCCGAATCACATCCCGCGCTCTACTAATCTTCTGGATTTTCTCGAACGAGATGATCCCATATGATTGAAAGGGTTTGCGCACAACAATTATTCTCTAGAAAAAAAATGATTGCCGAATCACACTCTCTAAATCACCAATCTCATGGATTCACTCTTTTCGGACGATAAGATTCGAAGCCAGTACTATCGATACCCTAGAACAATCGTTTCTCAATCATATCCCGATCCCAATCATATCATATCAAATCCTCGAATCATATCCTATGGCCTACCAATCACCTAAAATTCACTCAAGAGAAGATTTGATTCAAAGCCATTATGCTATGGATTTGAACTGTGGATATGCTAAACAATCATTAAGTTGGATAAGAATCCCCGAATCACATCCCGCGATCTACTAATCTTCTGGATTTTCTCGAACGAGATGATCCCATATGATTGAAGGGGTTCGCGCACCACAATAATTCTCTAGAAAAAAATGATTGCCGAATCACACTCTCTGAATCACCAATCTCATGGATTCACTCTTATCGGACGATAAGATTCGAAGCCACCGCTCAAGAAATAACTCAGTAGTATCGTGTAGAACAACCGTTTCTCAATCAAATCCAGTAATCTGTACCGATCAATCCACCGATCCCTCGTGAATCATACGAAAAGACTGGAAGCCGCGACGCAGAGAAGATACTTTCCTCGTTGCCTCACTGCGGATGAATCCCCGAAACGCAACGTATCATCATCCAATGATTCACAAGAGATGAAAAGGATCCCGGAAAGCCGAGGGAGCGTCGGAGCGAAGAAGAAAGGAATCTCCAAATGACTTAAAAACTCGATTTCCCCGAGCCCACTGGCGCACCCGCGGCTCCATCCGTCAATCGAGAGGTATACACAGTATACGCGTTCAGAGAAACGGTGAGCGTCCTGAGTCGTGGCCCGTCCCGAGACCCACGAATTTGCGTAGGACCCTAAAATTATTACCGAAGGCACGGGACGCCGCTCGGTAGAATGCGCCAGGAAGGAAGAGAGTGGAACAGGAGAAACGCCAGAAAGCGGGAGCGTAGACCTTCTTTTTTTTTACCGGGATGAAACCGAGGTTCCGTTTTTTTTTTTTTTTGTGAACTCCCGCCGCCGGTGAATGCACGCGTAGGGATGGTCCTTAATGGACCGGGGGACTGAATGGCACCATTACCCGTGCCACCCTCGAGAGTCGCCTCTCATTCTCGTAGTCGTCGTCGTCGGGGGGGGGGGGGGGGGGGGGGGGGCGGAAGAGACCGACGGGACACCCGTTTCTATCCTCAGCAGCTTTGTGCCAGGTAGTAGAAATGGGGGCGCCTCTTGCTAAACGGGGCGACACATTTTCAACTTTAACGGACGACCCGCTGGCCCACAGTCGCACTTTACGGATATCGATCGTGAGGATAAGACGGATGAAGGGGTCTCGTTTTCTCGAGTGTAAACAGATAGCCCGAGAATTTGCGCCAGGCTTGGTCCTGTCTAGCTTTCTGTTTCGGGTGGGTACCGATAGACGCGACGAAGTAGTCACGTTGTTTTGGTTTAACATCGTTCTCCTGACATTGTCGGTTAGTGGCAAATTAGTCCGGAATGCAGCTGAAGAGAACTGGATTTTTCAACCGTGAATCTACCTGGTTTTGACGATCATGAATCCAGCCGGATTTAACAACCATGAATACATCTCGATTCGACAATCGTGAATCCGGCCGGATTTTACCATCATGAATACCTCTGGATTTTACCCTCATGAGTACATCTGGATTTGATTATCATTAATGCATCTGGATTTGATTGTCAATAATACAACGGGATTTGATTATCATTAATACATCTGGATTTGATTGTCAATAATACAACGGGATTTGATTGTCATTAATACGTCTGGATTTGATAATCATGAACTCCGCTCGTTTTGACAATCATGAATCCAGCGGGATTTGACATTCATGAGTACAGCTTGATTTGAGAATCATAAATCCCTCTCGTTTTGACAATCATGAATACAAATTGATTTGACAATCATGAATACAACTTGATTTGACAATCGTGAATACAACTTGATTTGACAATCGTGAATACAACTTGATTTGACAATCATGAATCCCGCTTGTTTTGACAATCATGCATACAACTTGATGTGACAATCATGAATACAACTTGATGTGACAATCATGAATACAGCTTGATTCGACAATAATGAATCCAGCTTGATTTGACAATCATAAATCCCTCTCGTTTTGACTATCATGAATCCAGCTTGATTTAACAATCATGAATCCAGCTTGATTTAACAATCATGAATCCAGCTTGATTTAACAATCATGAATCCAGCTTGATTTAACAATCATGAATCCAGCTTGATTTAACAATCATGAATCCAGCTTGATTTAACAATCATGAATCCAGCTTGATTTAACAATCATGAATCCAGCTTGATTTAACAATCATGAATCGCGCTCGTTTTGACAATCATGAATACAACTTGATTTGACAATCATGAATACAACTTGATTTGACAATCATGAATACAACTTGATTTGACAATCATGAATACAACTTGATTGGACAATCATGAATACAACTTGATTTGACAATCATGAATACAGCTTGACGTGACAATCATGAATACAGCTTGACGTGACAATAATAGATCCATCTGATTTCGACAATCATGAATCCAGCTGATTTCGACAATCGTGAATCCATCTGATTTCGAGAATCACAAATCCCGCCGGTATCGGCAACCGTGAGTCCTCCTTCCACTTTACGACCCCGACAAAAAAAAAAAACCTGTCATACATCGTGGGATGCGTGTTTGGCACCCCAATTGTCCTTACAAATAACCCGAAGGAGCTACTCGAGGTTCTCATATCGCTTACAACGTGGCTCGAAAAATCGTAGCACCTCACGTACAGGATGATCCGAAGTATCTTTAAAGACATCGCGAGGGGCATTGGACTCTCGAGGAACTTCTCCGCCACGGATACCTGTACGTCGCCCGTACGACACTGGCGTTAAGTTTTTTTTGCCGTTCGACGACGAGATACGCCGAGCTCCATCAGACGTGTTTCAGATGCCGGACAGACGAGAGTTCTCCGAAGCGTCCTCCAGGACAAGCGAAAGAATGAGCAAGATGGTGAGGTACAAGAAGAAGAAATTGTAACGGGCAGCCGGCAAGCAAACTGCGACTACAAGTGGCAACATACGAGTCCTCCGATCGAGTAGCGGTGAAGCAGACGCAGAAGCGTCCGGAGCTCGAACGTTTAGCTCGATCATGCGACGAGAATCCCCCCCCCCCCCCTACCCCCTCCGTTACCGCTACGATATACGCGTATCGATCTTTGATGTAAAATGCGGTAATCTAATCGAGTCTTTGAAGAGGCGAAGGAAGCAACTGAGACGGTGATTTGAAAAAAAGGAGAGAACAAAAAAAAGAGGAATCGAATCAATGGACACGGATGCTCGCGATCGAAGTTATCGATAGTTCTAGCTCGAGCCGTATACATTGAAGGCAAAAGGATAAACTTGTTTAGCATTGGAAAAGCGACCGTTATCGTCTTCCGGGAATCTCTCGAGAGTCGCCAATGCAAGAGTCGCACGTACACGCTGCACGCGTACTAAACAGCGGTGGCCAGCTCTTGATGACCGTTGTGACGAGAAATCGTTTGGACGGCGACAAATCAACCGGATCCGTCGTCATTGAAATCAAATAAGAAGACTGCGGAGTATATACTGATATGATTAGCGCCGACTCCACTGGGTGGACTCGTCTGTGATCCGAAGCTGCATTTGTATATGATTCGACCTTTGTGGGGAACGAAGTTATGCCGAGGACACGATTCGTCTGTGATTCGAACGTGGGTTTGTTTATGATTCAAACGTGGATTGGTCTATGATTCGAGCACGGATTTGTCTATGATTCGAGCACGGATTTGTCTATGATTCGAATGTGGATTTGTCTATGATTCGCATATAGATTTGTCTATGATTCGAATATGAATTTGTCTATGATTCGCATGTAGATTTGTCTATGATTCGAATATAGATTCGTCTATGACTCGAATATGGATTTGTCTAGGATTCGTACATGGATTTGTTTATAATTCAAACATGGATTTGTCTATGATTCGAACATGGATTTGTTTATGGTTCGAACATCGATTTGTTTATGACTCAAACGTGGATTTTTCTATGATTCAAATATGGATTTGTTCATGATTCAACCATATATTTGTCTACGATTCGTACATGGACTTGTTTATGATTCAAACATGGATTTGTCTATATTCGAGCACGGATTTGTCTATGATTCGAATATGGATTTGTCTATGATTTGCATATAGATTTGTCTATGATTCGAATACAGATTCGTCTATGACTCGAATATGGATTTGGCTAGGATTCGTACATGGATTTGTTTATAATTCAAACGTGGATTTGTCTATGATTCGAACAGGGATTTGTTTATGACTCAAACATGGATTTGCCTACGATTCAAACATGGATTTGTTTATTATTCAAACATATGTTTGTCTACGATTCGAACATGGATTTGTCTAATATTCGTACATGGACTGTTTATGATTCGCATATATAGATTTGTCTATGATTCGAACATCGTTTAGTTTATGACTCAAACATGGATTTTTCTATGATTCAAACATGGATTTGTTTATGATTCAACCATGGATTTGTTTATGATTCAACCATATATTTGTCTACGATTCGAAAATGAAATTGTCCATGATTCGTCCATTGTGGGAACCAAGATATGCCACGGGCACAAAGTCCCAAAGAATTATCCCACGAATCCTGACCCGGATTCGTCTTTTCCTATTCTCACACGCACGCGGCACTTATTACGATCGCTCGGAACCTTCTCCGTCCGACGTTTTTTTTTTTTTTCTTTCTTCATCTCGATTCTCGGACCCGGCCCGGATGAGTCAAAGAGGCTCACGAGTGGTCTGCATAGATAATGAGCTCGTGGCCGAGAACGGGACGCGGCATTAGAATCATCAAGAGGAGCAGCAGCAGCAGCAGCATCAGCAAAAAGTGGCCAACCGTGAGTGATCTGCGCTATGTCTACCACGAACTGCCTGGAACGCGTTCAAGTCAGAGAGTTTCTACCTTAGCGGTCCTTTCGGTTGTGTTTCCCCACTCTGATCGCCATCTGCCACCGCACCATTTCCTGCTGCTCGAAAATCCCTCCACCCCGCCGATCATTATTATTCCCCGGGACGGGGAGAGCCCGCAGCCGGGGCCCTTGATTCGTACCCCACGGTATCCCCACCGGGACCTCGAACCTGTCGAGGGTCTAATCGCAGCATCTAGGTCCTTCCATCCCAGTTTCCAAAAAGATCACTTTTGTTTGTAGCTCCTCATAAAAAGAACGAGCCCTCGGGGATCGCGAAGATCATTGCCGGGATGATTCTGAACTGCTCGATTGACTCCGGAAAAATTGTAGATCAGCGGAAATCAATGGAGCGTCAAATTGCAATTGGAATTCAAAATCTAAGCGGGGAAATGGGCGAAATTGAATTTTTTGCCTGATGTCGAGAATCCATCAAATCCAAATGAATCCACTCGCATCAACTGAATTTGTTTCTGCGATTAAGATTCTATTGTTTGTGCTCTTCAAAAAATAGTGAGTCTTCGGGATTCGCGGAGATCATTGCCGGAACGATTTCTGATCTGCTTGATTGACTCCGGAAAAATTGTAGATCAGCGGAAATCAATGGAGCGTCAAATTGCAATTGGAATTCAAAATCTAAGCGGGGAAATGGGCGAAATTGAATTTTTTGCCTGATGTCGAGAATCCATCAAATCCAAATGAATCCACTCGCATCAACTGAATTTGTTTCTGCGATTAAGATTCTATTGTTTGTAGCTCTTCAAAAAATAGTGAGCCTTCGGGATTCGCGGAGATCATTGCCGGGATGATTCTGAACTGCTCGATTGACTCCGGAAAAATTGTAGATCAGCGGAAATCAATGGAGCGTCAAATTGCAATTGGAATTCAAAATCTAAGTGGGGAAAATGGGCGGAATTGAATTTTTGCCTGATGTCGAAAATCCATCAAATCCAAATGAATCCACTCGCATCAACTGAATTTGTTTCTGCGATTAAGATTCTATTGTTTGTGCTCTTCAAAAAATGGTGAGTCTTCGGGATTCGCGAAGATCATTGCCGGAACGATTTCTGAACTGCTTGATTAACTCCGGGAAAATTTTAGATCAGCGGAAATCAATGGAGCGTCAAATTGCAATTGGAATTCAAAATCTAAGTGGGGAAATGGGCGAAATTGAATTTTTGCCTGATGTCGAGAATCCATCAAATCCAAATGAATCCACTCGCATCAACTGAATTTGTTTCTGCGATTAAGATTCTATTGTTTGTAGCTCTTCAAAAAATAACGCAACGATTTCTGAACTGCTTGATTGACTCCGGAAAAATTGTAAGTTAGCGGAAATCAATGGAGCATTCAAATTGCAATCAGAATTCCAAATCAGACTGGCGTATCGAGATTCGGTGAGTTTCTGAATGAGAAAATGGGCAAAATGAAAAATTGCCAAAATTCAAATAAATCAACTCCCATCAAGTCAATTCGTTTCCGCGTCTAAGATTCTTAGGTGCGTTACAAGTGTGATTTGGGCACGAAAGTCTATAAAAATGGAAAGACTAATCCCAAACCACCCGCTGGTGGCTATCGAGACCGAGTCCAACCATCGCAATGATTTGGTATGTTCTCGAATGTTGATTTCGATATTCGATATGACGAATATCGAAAATCCATCAAATTCAAATAAATCAACTCCCATCAAGTCAATTCGTTTCCGCGTCTAAGATTCTTAGGTGCCCTACAAGTGTGATTTGGGCACGAAAGTCTATAAAAATGGAAAGACTAATCCCAAACCACCCGCTGGTGGTTATCGAGACCGAGTCCAACCATCGCAATGATTTTGTATGTTCTCGAATGGTGATTTCCATCAAATTCAAATAAATCAACTCCCATCAAGTCAATTCGTTTCCGCGTCTAAGATTCTTAGGTGCCCTACAAGTGTGATTTGGGCACGAAAGTCTATAAAAATGGAAAGACTAATCCCAAACCACCCGCTGGTGGTTATCGAGACCGAGTCCAACCATCGCAATGATTTTGTATGTTCTCGAATGGTGATTTCCATCAAATTCAAATAAATCAACTCCCATCAAGTCAATTCGTTTCCGCGTCTAAGATTCTTAGGTGCCCTACAAGTGTGATTTGGGCACGAAAGTCTATAAAAATGGAAAGACTAATCCCAAACCACCCGCTGGTGGCCATCGAGACCGAGTCCAACCATCGCAATGATTTGGTATGTTCTCGAATGGTGATTTCCATCAAATTCAAATAAATCAACTCCCATCAAGTCAATTCGTTTCCGCGTCTAAGATTCTTAGGTGCCCTACAAGTGTGATTTGGGCACGAAAGTCTATAAAAATGGAAAGACTAATTCCAAACCACCCGCTGGTGGCTATCGAGACTGAGTCCAACCATCGCAATGATTTGGTATGTTCTCGAATGGTGATTTCCATCAAATTCAAATAAATCAACTCCCATCAAGTCAATTCGTTTCCGCGTCTAAGATTCTTAGGTGCCCTACAAGTGTGATTTGGGCACGAAAGTCTATAAAAATGGAAAGACTAATCCCAAACCACCCGCTGGTGTCTATCGAGACCGAGTCCAACCATCGCAATGATTTGGTATGTTCTCGAATGGTGATTTCCATCAAATTCAAATAAATCAACTCCCATCAAGTCAATTCGTTTCCGCGTCTAAGATTCTTAGGTGCCCTACAAGTGTGATTTGGGCACGAAAGTCTATAAAAATGGAAAGACTAATCCCAAACCACCCGCTGGTGGCTATCGAGACCAAGTCCAACCATCGCAATGATTTGGTATGTTCCCGAATCTTAAAATGAGCAAAATCAAATGATCCAAATGGTTCGACACCGCCACAAACTGTACTCCCCCTTCAACATTCGGTAGTGAAACCTGCATCAGAAACGAGAAGAACATTTCCAAGTGCGATCGCCATCTGCGGAACCATCCGGATCCGGCTGACGCCAATGACTTCGAATCATCAACATACCAAAGATTCTCCGCTATGACGCACAATCAAAAAGATAATCATTGGGTAATGACGAAACCCTCATCGCCGCTAAGTTGTGCAATAAACCATTCTCTTTCGCCTCAATCACGAGTACCTCATCGGATATGCCGCGGCGTTAAAATTGATCCAATAATAACAAAACGATACGAGGCCCTACGAGATGAAGGTAAAGTACCCGCATGATGGAGATGATCCGATGGCCGTTGTACAGGTGTGAACGGACGCCACTTCCTCTAATTTCGTGAGGGATACGTCGTGAATGCGAAGTGACCGGCAAGGCCGTAATTCGTGAGTGAGTGAGACGAAACCCGCGGTGGTGGGAGGGATGGAAGTCAGGCAGGTACAGCTCTCCCGCTTCGTTCCGAGGAGTGCCTGGCCATACCCACTTGGCAGGTAGTTCATGAGAGCGAGAGGAACCGTGCCGTTCGCTCCGTCGGCGAGTGAGCGAGCTCGATGTTTAACAGCTGAGAGGAAGACGAGACGAGAGGAGACGAGGACGAAGAAGAGGGAAGAGATGATGAGAGTCGGTGAAGAGTGTAGCGAGCCGGAGTCCAGCGAAGGAGATAGGACTTCGGGAGCGGGAAGCGCGAGAGGGTGGAAGGGGAGGGTAAAGGCCCCGGGCGAGGTCACCCACCGCCCCCGCCCCCCTGGGCCCCTCGTCCCACACCCTGATTACCCGCCGCCGGGGGCGGGACACACTGTAATGAGCATCGAAGTGGTGCTCAACTTCGACACGCCGAATATCGTGTTTGGCTGTTTACCCGAGTGTTGAGATCGACTGGACACGCGGTCGTGTCGCGAGTACTTTGTTTTTAAGTTTCGAGGGCGTTTTTAGTAATCTGATGTTCTCAAAGCTTATTGTTTTGGGGGGTATATGGGTGAAATCATTTCATTAAGAAAGGTGATAACTATGCATCAATGCATCGACCTGGATGAATCTTCTGGAACCAAATGGATTCGATTGAGGGTGTTTGATTATTTGGATCGCCGTAGCTGTTGTCAGAGAGTACGTGATAATGGAAAGATTTGTGGGAAGAATCGTACGCTGAGATGTTACGGAGAGTTCCCAAAGGAGAAAATCCATTTGATTCGAATGAATCCACTCGCATCAAATGGATTCGTTTAAAAGTGCCTGATTCTTCAGTTTATTACAAAATGTGATATGGGCATTTGGTATCAATATCTCAATTACCGTAGCGATTAACAAAAGGTATGTGCGACGAATCGTCCACAGAGATTTTACGAAGAGTTCCCAAAGTAGAAAATCCATTTGATTCGAATGAATCCACTCGCATCAAATGGATTCGTTTAAAAGTGCCTGATTCTTCAGTTTATTACAGAATGTGATATGGGCATTTGGTATCAATATCTCAATTACCGTAGCGATTAACAAAAGGTATGTGCGACGAATCGTCCACAGAGATTTTACGAAGAGTTCCCAAAGGAGAAAATCCATTTGATTCAAATGAATCCACTCGCATCAAATGGATTCGTTTAAAAGTGCCTGATTCTTCAGTTTATTACAAAATGTGATATGGGTATTTGGTATCAATATCTCAATTACCGTAGCGATTAACAAAAGGTATGTGCGACGAATCGTCCACAGAGATTTTACGAAGAGTTCCCAAAGGAGAAAATCCATTTGATTCGAATGAATCCACTCGCATCAAATGGATTCGTTTAAAAGTGCCTGATTCTTCAGTTTATTACAAAATGTGATATGGGCATTTGGTATCAATATCTCAATTACCGTAGCGATTAACAAAAGGTATGTGCGACGAATCGTCCACAGAGATTTTACGAAGAGTTCCCAAAGGAGAAAATCCATTTGATTCGAATGAATCCACTCGCATCAAATGGATTCGTTTCAAAATGCCTGATTCTTTCCTGTATTACAAAATGTGATGTGGGCATTTTGTATTAATATCTCGATCACCGTAGCGATTAACAAAAGGTACGTGCGAAGAATCGTCCACTGAGATTTTACGAAGAGTGCCCAATGAAGAAAATCCATTTGATTCGAATGAATCCACTCGCATCAAATGGATTCGTTTAAAAGTGCCTGATTCTTCAGTTTATTACAAAATGTGATATGGGCATTTGGTATCAATATCTCAATTACCGTAGCGATTAACAAAAGGTATGTGCGACGAATCATCCACTGAGATTTCACGAAGAGTTCCCAAAGGAGAAAATCCATTTGATTCGAATGAATCCACTCGCATCAACTGGATTCGTTTCAATGTACAAGATTCACGGGCTTGTAACAAATGTGATTTGGGCACAAAAGTGTACAAAAATTGAAAGATTCCTGCGAAGAATCCACCCGCTGTGACGTTACAAAGGGTGCCGAGGGGAGGAACAGCGATGGGAATCCCGCGGTCGTCAGGTTAAGTCGAAGCGGGTAAAGGGAGCACACAGGGAATACGAAAGTAGGCTGTTGGCTGTCGTCGCGAAGACACCCCGGATGATCGAGCGATGTTATTTTAAGTTTTCCGCTGGGGGCTTCTGGCGACTGCTTACATTCTCCCCCCCCCCCCCCCCCCCCCACCCCTTCACCGTCTTGTCCCTAATCGGCTGTCAGAGGGACTTGGCCCGGGATCCGCGCCACCCCCGTGTCGCTTGATATACACGGAAACCATCTGGGGAAAGAAGGGTGAAGAGCATCCTGCGTGCATCAACCGACGCTTGTATTCACTGTGTAACCCTCGAAAGCGGGAGTCAGAATTCGAACCCCTGCAGCCACGGAGAGCGTCCGACGAGAGGGGAGGATGGGGCATGCGAAGATCGCTAAAGGGCGAGAGAGAATGACGAGTTTTAGGCATCCCCTTGGAACAAGATTCGCGGACTCACCCCCGCAAGGATTTCATACACCCCTCGAGAGGGTGAGGACGGATTCAAAACGCTTTACACTCTCATAACCAGCGGAAACCTGTTGATCCTGTCTACACTCCGGGGCAGAGAGAGCATCGCGCGGGCACACCGTGTTGTGTTTTATTTATGGTTCTTTTTCGCCCCCCCCCCCCCCCCCCCCCCCCCACCCTTCGAAATCTTGAGTAACGGCGCGCTAACGGGCGGTGAGTCGATTGAGACCACCGTGGAAGAAAAAAATGTATATTTGACAGTCATGACTGGTGGAAATTTAGTGACTGGTATTCCAGATCTGATCGATCGGCCTGTCGGTTTTATAAGAGGAAGTCGTGAATGTGGGTTAATGAGGAGACGGAAAATCGAGGTTGAACGAGGGTTCTCAAATTTGGTACAGAGGTCACGTACTGGGTTTGGGTGAGCCACTGATTGTTTGAAGTCGATCGCTTCAGCCGCTTCGAAGTTACGACGACAAAACTTCTTGAAAGACGTTTTTTTTTTTTTTGCTGTCATTATTGAATCTGGTATATAAATGGTTTGAGAAAATTTGTTGAAACTTGGTGTACATATCATGTGTTAGTCGTGGATGATCTACTATTAATTTGGACTCGAACGCTACCCCTGGTATAAAATTACGAGCAGAAAACACCTTAAAACTTGTTTGTAGTTGTCATTATTGACTCTGACAAGTAAACGGTTAGTCAAGAGTGATTCAAATTTGGTGTACATATTGGACGCTAGTCTTAGATGCTCTATTCAACAATTTCAAATCAATATCGTCGGCCCCATCAAAATTTCAAGCACAAAACTCTTTAAAACACGTTTTTTGTTGTTATTATTGACTGTAACTACCGAACGGCTGGATAAAAATTGTTCAAATTTGGTATACATACAAAATGTTAGTCTCAGATGCTCCACTAATAATTTTAACTAAATATAATCAGCCCCTTCGAAATGGCTGGCAGAAAACTCCTTAAAACATGTTTTTTGTTGTCATTATTGACTCTAACTATCGAACGGCTGGATAAAAATGATTCAAATTTGGTATGCATATAAAATCTCACTCTCAGATGCTACACTAACAATTCAAACCCAATACAATCAACCCCTTCGAAATGGCTCGCACAAAACTCCTTAAAACATGTTTTTTGTTGTCATTATTGACTCTAACTATCGAACGGCTGGATAAGAATGATTCAAATTTGGTATGCATATAAAATCTCACTCTCAGATGCTCCACTAACAATTCAAACCTAATACAATCAACCCCTTCGAAATGGCTCGCACAAAACTCCTTAAAACACGTTTTTTATTGTCATTATTGACTCTAACTATCGAACGGCTGGATAAAAATGATTCAAATTTGGTATGCATATAAAATCTCACTCTCAGATGCTCCACTAACAATTCAAACCTAATACAATCAACCCCTTCGAAATGGCTCGCACAAAACTCCTTAAAACACGTTTTTTGTTGTCATTATTGACTGTAACTATCGAACGGCTGGATAAAAATAATTCAAATTTGGTATGCATATGAAATCTCACTCTCAGATGCTCCACTAACAATTCAAACCTAATACAATCAACCCCTTCGAAATGGCTCGCACAAAACTCCTTAAAACACGTTTTTTGTTGTCATTATTGACTGTAACTATCGAACGGCTGGATAAAAATAATTCAAATTTGGTATGCATATAAAATCTCACTCTCAGATGCTCCACTAACAATTCAAACCTAATACAATCAACCCCTTCGAAATGGTTCGCACAAAACTCCTTAAAACACGTTTTTTGTTGTCATTATTGACTCTATCTATCGAACGGCTGGATAAAAATGATTCAAATTTGGTATGCATATAAAATCTCACTCTCAGATGCTCCACTAAAAATTCAAACCTAATACAATCAACCCCTTCGAAATGGCTCGCACAAAACTCCTCAAAACATCTTTTCTGTCCTCACCATCCTCTCCAAAAAGTAACCACCCGTTCCATACTCACTAAAATCCCTCCAAATAAAGTCCCTCCAAAGTCTTTCCAATCACACACAGTTAAACTCGCTTACCTCCCCTTTCTCTTACAATTCCTCACTTTCCTAGAATCTCTTGCAGCCCACTAAACCTTTCGGCAGAAAATCGTCATATTTTTTACATATCAGAAATAACACGCTGCTCCTTTTTGTACAGTGCATGACTAGCTCTTTCCAGATGAAAAAAAAAATATATAAAAAAATAAAAAAATTGCGGTTCGTTTGATCACCCGCGAGACAGGAACCCACCAGCTTCTTCTTCGTGGATTTCCGGAGGATTACCGTTTAGGCCATCAGACCGGGTTTTCGGTGGAACGCATTATATAACGTGTACCTGCGAGAGGTCCGTGAGCTCGGAAGCTGTGGGGTGGTCGCCCGGCGCGCTTATTGCGTGATATTAGCCACGGCTGCTGGTCGCGCTCTCTCAACACCATCTTCCATTTCCCTCCCTCTTCCGCCTTCAACGACGGGTAATCATAATCCCGAGGGACAAAACACAGTCCCCGAATAACGCATAACGCCGAGAATTTTACGACTCCGCCACACGGCGGACAATGTGAGAGATAAAAAAAAAAAAAAAAAAAATTGAAAAAAAAAAATAAAAGATAGAGAGCGCGCTCACGACCGCCGGATGCAACGTGACTTTTTGCAACGACGGGTCGCGCACTCCTAATAGGCCTCGACCCCGATGAAGATGAATGGCTCCGGGGATTCGCTATCGCGAAAATTTTGGAGGTGAAAAAAAAATATATATAAAAAAAAAAAATGGCTCCGAGCGATTTTTGAGTCTGGGCTGGGGCTCCACAATTTTCGCCGTCTTCGCTGGCTAAAAAATCTTATCCGGATAATTGACACCATAGTTTGGCCGGCTATTTATTTTTTTTTTACTCGTTAATTTCATCAGTGTTATTGTAATTGACAATAAAAATGAATAGCCGGCTAAACTGCGGCTAATTTTTATCCGGCTAAGCCGCGGCTAATTTTTAGGCAGCCAAACCATCTTAGCCGGCCAAACTATAGTGTCCATTAGCCGGATAAAATTTTTTACTAAGATTTTTTAATACGTCTATATTCTGGTATAAGAAAGTTATCATATTATAATTTCCCGCGAAATAATAGCAGTACAAAAATGAATAAATAAAACAGGTAATGTGCCATAGATAAATGTCTCATTAATTTCACCAGTGTTCTTGTAATTGACAATAAAAATAAATATCCGGCTAAACTGCGGCTAATTTTTAGCCGGCCAAACGGTCTTAGCCGGCTAAGCCGCGGCTAATTTTTGGGCAGCTAAACCATCTTAGCCGGCTAAGCCGCGGCTAATTTTTAGCCGGCCAAACGGTCTTAGCCGGCTAAGCCGCGGCTAATTTTTAGGCAGCCAAACCATCTTAGCCGGCCAAACTATAGTGTCCATTAGCCGGATAAAATTTTTTACCAAGATTTTTTAATACGTCTCTATTCTGGTATAAGAAGGATATCATGTTATCATTTCCCGCGAAATAATAGCAGTACAAAAATGAATAAATAAAATAGTAAAATAATAAATAAAACAGTAAAATAATAAATAAAACAATAAATAAAACAATAAATAAAACAGTAAAACAATAAATAATGTGCCATAGATAAATGTCTCATTAATTTCATCAGTGTGTTGTAATTGACAATAAAAATAAATAGCCGGCTAAACTGCGGCTAATTTTTAGCCGGCCAAACGGTCTTAGCCGGATAAAATTTTTTACTAAGATTTTTTAATACGTCTCTATTCTGGTATAAGAAAGTTATCATGTTCTCATTTCCCGCGAAATAATAGCCGTACAAAAATGAATAAATAAAATAGTAAATAAAACAGTAAAACAATAAATAAAACAATAAATAAAACAATAAATAAAACAATAAATAAAACAATAAATAAAACAATAAATAAAACAATAAATAAAACAATAAATAAAACAATAAATAAAACAATAAATAAAACAATAAATAAAACAATAAATAAAACAATAAATAAAACAATAAATAATGTGCTATAGATAAATGTCTCATTAATTTCATCAGTGTTCTTGTAATTGACAATAAAAATAAATAGCCGGCTAAACTGCGGCTAATTTTTAGCCGGCCAAACGGTCTTAGCCGGATAAAATTTTTTACTAAGATTTTTTGATACGTCTCTATTCTGGTATAAGAAAGTTATCATGTTCTCATTTCCCGCGAAATAATAGCCGTACAAAAATGAATAAATAAAATAGTAAATAAAACAGTAAAACAATAAAACAATAAATAAAACAGTAAAACAATAAATAAAACAATAAAACAATAAATAAAAAAGTAAAACAATAAATAAAACAATAAAACAGTAAAACAATAAATAATGTGCTATAGATAAATGTCTCATTAATTTCATCAGTGTTGTTGTAATTGACAATAAAAATTATTAGCCGGCTAAACTGCGGCTAATTTTTAGCCGGCCAAGCCATCTTAGCCGGCTAAACCGCGGTTAATTTTTATGCAGCTAAACCATCTTGGCCGGCTACGACGGCTTGGCCGGCCAAACTATAATCTCCATTAGCCGGCTAAGATTTTTTAGCCGGCCAAGGCGGCTCAAATGTGCAACCCCCCAGTCCGAGCAGCGAGACGATTTCTCGGATCGGTAATGACAATTTTTGGGACTTTGGGAGGGGAAAAAAAAAAAGATTTAAAAAAAATGGATTTGCCTCGCACCGAGATCAACTCAGAGGGAACGAATCTCAACGAGGGGAGTTTTTTTTTTTTTTTTTTTTTTTTTTTTTGGGATCAAAGCGTCGCCACGATTCTCTCGGCCGGCAAACGCAACTTCATAGAAGGATCGTAAATAAGGAGACGAGGAAACAAAAGACACCGACGCTTTTTGCCATCGGCATCAAACAGCGTCTCTCGCAGACGTCGCGGAGACACTGCTCCGACTCGCTGACGGCGTTCTCCACGGGCGAGTTGCGAGCGAGCGGTCGTCTTTCAAGGATATAAGAAACTCTCGTCCCCGAGCGGCCGAGACTGTGTGGAAGAAATCATTAACGTGAGCAAAAAATTAAAAAAAAAAAAAAAAAAAAAAAAAAAATTATAATCCATGCTGGACGGAGAATTTGAGGAAATGTTGTATGTATTTTTTGTTGACTTGTAGTTTGAATTGAGAAATGTCGGGAATTTGTGTTTTTTTTTTTTTATTGATAAAAGAGCTAATTGGTATTATCCAGTATTTATGTTAAATACTTATGAGGTGCTATTTTTTGCACTGGTTAATCGATTGCATAATCCACTGGTTAATCGATTGCATAATCGTAAAATTTAATTTGTCAGGAAAATCAATTTTATTCCTCAAATTAATTAGTAGATTGTGCGGAAGAAATTATTAACGTTCACAAAAAAATTATATCTACGATTGCGTAATCGTGGAATATAATTTGTCATGAAGATCAATTTTATTCCGTAAATTAATTAATAAATTATGTGAAAGAAATCATTAACGTGAGCAAAAAATAAAAAAATAAAAAAAATTATAATCCATGCTGGACGGAGAATTTAAGGAAATGTTGTATGTATTTTTTGTTGACTTGTAGTTTGAATTGAGAAATGTCGGGAATTTGTTTTTTTTTTTTTAAATTGATAAAAGAGCTAATTGGTATTATCCAGTATTTATGTTAAATACTTATGAGGTGCTATTTTTTGCACTGGTTAATCGATTGCATAATCGTAAAATTTAATCGATTGCATAATCGTAAAATTTAATCGATTGTATAATCGTAGAATTTAATTTGTCAGGATGATCAATTTTATTCCTCAAATTAATTAGTAGATTGTGCGGAAGAAATTATTAACGTTTACAAAAAAATTATATCTACGATTGCGTAATCGTGGAATATAATTTGTCATGAAGATCAATTTTATTCCGTAAATTAATTAATAAATTATGTGAAAGAAATCATTAACGTGAGCAAAAAATAAAAAAATTAAAAAAATTATAATCCATGCTGGACGGAGAATTTAAGGAAATGTTGTATGTATTTTTTGTTGACTTCTAGTTTGAATTGAGAAATGTCGGGAATTTGTTTTTTTTTTTTAATTGATAAAAGAGCTAATTGGTATTATCCAGTATTTATGTTAAATACTTATGAGGTGCTATTTTTTGCACTGGTTAATCGATTGCATAATCGTAAAATTTAATCGATTGCATAATCGTAGAATTTAATTTGTCAGGATGATCAATTTTATTTCTCAAATTAATTAGTAGATTGTGCGGAAGAAATTATTAACGTTCACAAAAAAATTATATCTACGATTGCGTAATCGTGGAATATAATTTGTCATGAAGATCAATTTTATTCCGTAAATTAATTAATAGATTAATTGTGAAAGAAATCATTAACGTGAGCAAAAAATAAAAAAATAAAAAAAATTATAATCCATGCTGGACGGAGAATTTAAGGAAATGTTGTATGTATTTTTTGTTGACTTGTAGTTTGAATTGAGAAATGTCGGGAATTTGTGTTTTTTTTTTTTTTTATTGATAAAAGAGCTAATTGGTATTATCCAGTATTTATGTTAAATACTTATGAGGTGCTATTGTTTGCACTGGTTAATCGATTGCATAATCGTAAAATTTAATCGATTGCATAATCGTAGAATTTAATTTGTCAGGATGATCAATTTTATTCCTCAAATTAATTAGTAGATTGTGCGGAAGAAATTATTAACGTTCACAAAAAAATTATATCTACGATTGCGTAATCGTGGAATATAATTTGTCATGAAGATCAATTTTATTCCGTAAATTAATTAATAAATTATGTGAAAGAAATCATTAACGTGAGCAAAAAATAAAAAAATAAAAAAAATTATAATCCATGCTGGACGGAGAATTTAAGGAAATGTTGTATGTATTTTTTGTTGACTTCTAGTTTGAATTGAGAAATGTCGGGAATTTGTTTTTTTTTTTTAATTGATAAAAGAGCTAATTGGTATTATCCAGTATTTATGTTAAATACTTATGAGGTGCTATTTTTTGCACTGGTTAATCGATTGCATAATCCACTGGTTAATCGATTGCATAATCGTAGAATTTAATTTGTCAGGAAGATCAATTTTGTTCCTCAAATTAATTAGTAGATTGTGTGGAAGAAATTATTAACGTTCACAAAAAAATAATATCTACGATTGCGTAATCGTGGAATATAATTTGTCATGAAGATCAATTTTATTCCGCAAATTAATTGATAGATTATGTGAAATAAATCATTAACGTGAGCAAAAAATAAAAAATAAAAAATAAATTATAATCCACGCTGGACGGAGAATTTAAGGAAATGTTGTGTGCATTTTTGTTGACTTGTAGTTTCAATTTAGAAATATCGGGCATTTTTTTTTATTAAAAAAAGAGCTAATTGGTACCGTCCAGTATTTACGTAAAATACTTATTAGACGCTATTTTTTGCATGCACTGGTTGATCGATTGCATAATCGTATAATTTAATTTGTCATGAAGATCAATTTTATTCCTAAAATTAATTGATTCAATTTATTGATTTATTATCTTTGTATAATGAAGTTGTTGATTATTTCGCTAAGAAATTTATTAATCCCCATTTTATTTTAACGTCTTTCAATTATTCATTAACCTAATAATAATTATAAAAAATTAATATCGATCGAGCATTACGCATTGGTATTTTTAAAAGTCTCTTACACGCTACGATTTCTCACTATTGTATGTATCTGTTAAAAAGGGCATATTCCGTATATTCAAATAAATAAATAAATAAATAAATAAATAAATAAATAAATAAATAAATAAATAAATAAATAAATAAATAAATAAATAAATAAATAAATAAACAAACAAATAAATAAATAAATAAATAAATAAATAAATAAATAAACATCGAGCTTGACGATTGAAGTTTAAAAAATAATAATTCGAGTTATTCTTCACCAACAAAAATTATGATGACTCACCGTATGTTCGTTCCGCAACGTTCTCGCTCGAATCTGTAACACAAACATTAAAATAATGAGAACATTGAAACTAAAATCTTAAGGTAATTTAGTACGTAGCTTCGTGCACCATCTCTATATTTAAACACCGCATATACATACGCATACATACGCCCACTAAAAAAAAAAAAATTCAAGCTACTTTCGCTTCGTTCTACAATACACTGTATAAGGAACTCAAAGAGAAAACTAACCGTCGAACGAGCTCTCGTATCACGATGAATAAACGAGATATTAATGAGTGATTTTATATGTTCAGATGTTTCTTTTTTTTTTTTCATGAAACGCGATACTGCTGAAAATTTTTGCAATTATAATAACCAGCGAAGATTAAGATAATTTTGTTTTTATTTTGCACGAAAACGAATATAAAATGAATGGTCAATTAATTTTCCAATTATAATAACAAACGGGCTTTGATTTTTTTTTTTTACGAACATTAATATAAAAGGAATAATTTGTAATAATCGAGGAGGTGATTAAGCAATAATTTTTGCAATAATAATAACAAACGAAGTTTAAGATAATTTTGTTTTGTTTTTATTTAGCACGAAAAAGAATATAAAATCAGTGGTTAATTATGTTTGCAATTATAATAACAAACGGGGTTTGATTTTGTTTTACGAATATTAATATAAAAGGAATAATTTGTAATAATCGAGGAGGTGATTAAGCAATAATTTTTGCAATTATAATAACAAACGAAGTTTAAGATAATTTTGTTTTGTTTTTATTTAGCACGAAAAAGAATATAAAATTAGTGGTTAATTATGTTTGCAATTATAATAACAAACGGGGTTTGATTTTTTTTTACGAATATTAATATAAAAGGAATAATTTGTAATAATCGAGGAGGTGATTAAGCAATAATTTTTGCAATTATAATAACAAACGAAGTTTAAGATAATTTTGTTTTGTTTTTATTTAGCTCGAAAAAAAAAAAAAAAATTAGTGGTTAATTATTTTTGCGATTGTGATAAAATTCGTAAACGATTGTTTTACGAATATTAATATAAAAGGAATAATTTGTGACAATCGCGGAGGAGATTAAGCAATAATTTTTGCAATTATAATAACAAACGAAGTTTAAGATAATTTTGTTTTGTTTTTATTCAGCACGAAAACTAATATAAAATTAATAGTTGATTACTTTCGCTGTCTGATTTTTTTTACGAATATTAATATAAAAGAAGTAATTTGTGATAATCGAGGAGGAAATTAGGCAATAATTTTTGCAATTATAATAACAAGCGAAGATAAAAATAATTTTGTTTAGTTTTTATTTTTCACGAAAACGAATATAAAATTAATGGTTAATTAATTTTGCAATTACAATAAAAAAAACGGGGCTTGAATTATTATTATTTTTCTTTTAACGAATATTAATATGAGGCATAATTTGTGATAATCGAGGTGGCGATGCCACAAACGATTGGGGACGATATAATTCGCATTTTAAGCGGTAATGAAGCGGAGATCTCGCGAGATCTCTTCGAGCCCGAGTTGAATGGTACCTCGAGGGCGCGGATGCACCTGCCCGTTAGCTCGACGATCGGAACATAGTTAGACCAGAGGTGCCTAGTAATGTCTCACTCGGCAGGACGAGCCGTAACGTACGCGACGAAGCACACGCTGAGGTATTGGGTCATTGGGTGTCATAAACGTTCGTGGAAGTCAACGACGCTCGGAGCTGAATGCTAATGTCTTCATTAGAAAATCACGATATTCATTCAACGCATTGGCTACATCGAATCAAAAACAAATTTTGAACCATGATTTCGAGCCAAAGGACAACGTCGTTGTTTTTGAGACCGAAGAGTGAACTTCCGAATTTAGTTTCGCAAAGTGAGTTTAACGATTTTTTTAAATCATGTTGTGGGTAAAAAAAAAAATGTGGAAAAAATATGGAAAATATGGAAATTTTCTTAAAAATGTGGAAAAAATTGTACCTTACATTGACATGTGTGGTAAATGATGTGGTCTTTTTTTTTGCCGGCAATCAATCGAAAACACGCTATTGTCGGTCGGACTTTGGATATCAAAAAATTGCACGACTTTTTTTATTCTGCAATAAAAATAGAATTTTTGACGTTCGAACATTGTTTTTTTTTTTTTTTTTTAAATTAAATGTTATCGACTATTAAGAAGTCTAAAAAATATCTACAATAGACAAAGATACGTGTGCTAAACGATCTATAATTTTTGTAGTCGATAAATTACACGCAAGTATGTTTGGTACTTCACACCTTGTCTATACAAATTGTCAACAATTATTAAAGATTCTTTAAAATTCTTTAAAATTCTTTAAAATTCTTTAAAATTCTTTAAAATTCTTTAAAATTCTTTAAAATTCTTTAAAATTCTTTAAAATTCTTTAAAATTCTTTAAAATTCTTTAAAATTCTTTAAAATTCTTTAAAATTCTTTAAAATTCTTTAAAATTCTTTAAAATTCTTTAAAATTCTTTAAAATTCTTTAAAATTCTTTAAAATTCTTTAAAATTCTTTAAAATTCTTTAAAATTCTTTAAAATTCTTTAAAATTCTTTAAAATTCTTTAAAATTCTTTAAAATTCTTTAAAATTCTTTAAAATTCTTTAAAATTCTTTAAAATTCTTTAAAATTCTTTAAAATTCTTTAAAATTCTTTAAAATTCTTTAAAATTCTTTAAAATTCTTTAAAATCTAGGAATCCATCACTAAAACAACCTTCGTACAAATTTTTATGAAATCGAAAAAAATTCCTGGATAGGAAAAAATCGTTAAAAATTGATTGAAAAAAATGGCAAAAAATCGTTAAAAATTACGTCTACTTTTTGTTACTTAGCTCCCGTAAGATCGTTCGAGCAGGTCGATCATCCACGAAAAATTACCCCCATTTGTATCGCGGACGCCGAATCGGATCGCGGAGTGCCGGCAAGATCGACGGAAGGACTCCCGTCCAAGATCGCCCGATCGGATATCGGAAGGGACGAAAATTCCAGCATCTGGTATTCCGTCCGGCGCGATTCGCGGTCGTCCTGCCCGGGACCCGAGGACGATGGGGCAAAAAGGACGACGAGGATCGAGCGTAAGCCGCGCTGACGCGTGTCCCGACGTTCGCCGATACTTATCGGCGAATCGGCATCGCGGTGCGCGAACGAACGAACATTAGGAATCGAAGACAGGCCTCCCTCACTCCCGTCCTATTCAAATATATTTTCCAGCGAATTCATCGTCGGGTCTGCGACGAATCGTAATGAAAAAAAAAAAAAAAAAAAAAAAAAACCGGCAGTCGCGCGAGGTGTCCGAATGGAGGCCAACGATAGACGGTAAATATTAAACGACTTTCGACGATCGACTGTCGCGCTTCCGTACGCATATCGGCCGTCGCGCGTATCTCACTCGTTTATTTATCATTCTCAGTCTCCTTTCTCTTTCCATCACCACTCTCACTCCGACTCGGAGTCGAACGAGTGTCCGCGAGATGCGCGACACACCGACGCTGACCCATACGCGAAACGACCATCTCTTTTTTTCCACTCTGCATGCGCGAGGATGCAAGCGGAATCGCTGAATCGCCGATGAACCACCGAAGCGTGACGAGTGTTAAGTAATTTTCATTCGTTCGGTTCGGCACCTCTGCCACGTGGGGTCTCCGTACTTCAGTGCCGGGAGAGACGAGGGCTTGCCGGACACGTGCTACACCGTAACATTTTTTTTTACCTTTAACAATTTTTTTTTATGAAATGAAATGAAATGAAATGAAATGAAATGAAATGAAATGAAATGAAATGAAATGAAATGAAATGAAATGAAATGAAATGAAATGAAATGAAATGAAATGAAATGAAATGAAATGAAATGAAATGAAATGAAATGAAATGAAATGAAATGAAATGAAATGAAATGAAATGAAATGAAATGAAATGAAATGAAATGAAATGAAATGAAATGAAATGAAATGAAATGAAATGAAATGAAATGAAATGAAATGAAATGAAATGAAATGAAATGAAATGAAATGAAATGAAATGAAATGAAATGAAATGAAATGAAATGAAATGAAATGAAATGAAATGAAATGAAATGAAATGAAGAGAGGCGGCTAGTCACAGGCAAGTCTCACGTGAAGTGTTTTTAACATCAACAAGTCGCAAACTTAAGTGCATACAATTTTTATAAATCGTAGACTTAAGTGTTTTTAACTTCTTCAACTTTTACAACTTGCTACTCTGGAGCTCTAATATTTAGTATTTATTATATACACTATAATTCAGATTGTAAATCCGTCAAATAAATAAAAATAAATTTAAAAAATTGAATTGTTGAAAAAAAACATTTTTTATAAATTGAACAATCTTTTTTGTAAAACGAATCATTTTTTTTTTTGCTAATATTATCAAGAAAAGTTGGTACTTATTTCACTGTGTGCATATAAAAATAATTGGGAGAAAAGATTATCTGTCATGTTTTAGATTTAAAAATTAAATTGTAATTAACTTTTATTATTATAAAAATAAGTAGTCTAAAAAAATTGCTCGCGTCCCAACATAGATTCTTCGAACACGAAATATACTTCATCGAACTACAAAAAAAGAAGAAAAAAAACTTAATATCTGTACAAAAATCCTCGATCCTCGCATGAACTACCCATATCGAAAATGCATGCAACGTACGATCTAGAAAGTCTCATATAATTAGCATGAAACAACGTATTCGATCGATCCATCGTATACGCGCCTTTTCGTATTAATCGATTACGTTGTTCTGCGATCGTTCGGAGATAGAGAGAAGCCTTCCGAGCGGGTTCCTCGGTCGGAAGGCTCGTTGTTAATCATCATCGGTCCAATCGAACGCTCTCAGGAACCCCGCTATCTTCTCTTATTATAGTACGTTATATTCCTTTCTAGATCCTGCGAGAGAACTCCGAGAGAGAGATATATATAGACTTCATAGTACCACCGCCCCAAATAGGAAAGGGCGAGTCGGTGGAGAGGGGAATCATAATAAAAAGGTTGGGAAGGACGGGGTAATGGTGATCATTGGGTAATAATAGGAGTTACCCAATTCGAATGACTCGAATGACTCGAATGACTCGAATGACTCGAATGACTCGAATGACTCGAATGACTCGAATGACTCGAATGACTCGAATGACTCGAATGACTCGAATGACTCGAATGATTCGAATAACACGAATGACTCGAATAACACGAATGATTCGAATAACACGAATGATTCGAATAACACGAATGATTCGAATAACACGAATGATTCGAATAACACGAATGATTCGAATAACACGAATGATTCGAATAACACGAATGATTCGAATAACACGAATGATTCGAATAACACGAATGATTCGAATAACACGAATGATTCGAATAACACGAATGATTCGAATAACACGAATGATTCGAATAACACGAATGATTCGAATAACACGAATGATTCGAATAACACGAATGATTCGAATAACACGAATGATTCGAATAACACGAATGATTCGAATAACACGAATGATTCGAATAACACGAATGATTCGAATAACACGAATGATTCGAATAACTCGAATGATTCGAATAACTCGAATGATTCGAATAACACGAATGATTCGAATAACTCCAATGATTCGAATAATTCGAATAATTCGAATAATTCGAATAATTCGAATAATTCGAATAATTCGAATAATTCGAATAATTCGAATAATTCGAATAATTCGAATAATTCGAATAATTCGAATAATTCGAATAATTCGAATAATTCGAATAATTCGAATAATTCGAATAATTCGAATAATTCGAATAATTCGAATAATTCGAATAATTCGAATAATTCGAATAATTCGAATAATTCGAATAATTCGAATAATTCGAATAATTCGAATAATTCGAATAATTCGAATAAATCGAATAAATCGAATAAATCGAATAAATCGAATAAATCGAATAATTCGAATCATCCGAATAAATCGAATAATTCGAATCATCCGAATAACTCGCATACAATGCAATGGTCATCGCAACATTTAATTCATGTAAAAAAATGACAGCAAGCCGGCTATTTTACTCAAAGACCTTCAAGTATCTTGTGGCAGACATCTCGAGGTTGTCTCTGATATTTGGCTTAGTGCGAAGACTTTATTTTTCGCACAAATATTCGAATTCTCCCTTAGGTGATCCCCATTGCCCGATTCTCCGCTGGTACGCGTGAGCGCGCACACAATGTGGCCGAAGCCCCGAGCGATAGGCGCTAACTACCTTCGAGGCTCCGGAGTGAGGCGAGAGAGCAGCATCAGCAACGGATCAGCGGCCGAGAGTCGGCGGCATTGTGTGACGCACAAACAACGGAGCGCGCGCGTTCGATAGGCAACGTCGTATCGATTTATCGGTTGTCACCGCGAGCCGGTTTATAGTGACTGCTGCTCGTACCATCGGGAGAGCCAACTCTCCATCGTTCTCTTTACGCTGTAAAAATAATCGAAGCGCGTGCTACGAATAAATACCGGGATTACCATTAGACGATGCTAATGAGGTAATATAAAGAACAATTATGCCTGATCATTTTCTCTTTCTTGCACTCAAGCTGAGTCCTCGGATTATAAAGATAAGCGATGGAAACGAACGTTGCTTTATTGGAAAACTGCACTTTCGAAATCATTTTTTATTTATTTTTTTATTTTTATTTTTTTGTTGGGAATTATTTTTGGGGAAAACTCATTTTGAAGGAGAGCTTGGCCGACAGGCAAAATTGAAAATATTCGGAGAGTAGGAAAATGGAGACGGAAAAATTTGAAAAAATTCTTGGAGTTACGTAAAAGTGTACTTCGTTTTGTGACAGAGAAGAACATTTTAAAATAATTTTGTAGTTTTGTGTATTGGGATTATGAAGGGAAAACTATATTCCTTGTTTGTGTTTCGTTTGACGGGGTTTGGAAGTCTGTCAGTCCGCTGTCTTCAAAATGTTATTTCACTAACAAGAAGAGGTCGAAAAAATCTCCGAAAAATCGCGGGGCTACCTCAAAGTGCACTTTAATTAATGGCGGGGAAAAAATTAAATATAAAGATCCGTATTGTTGTTACGAACAAAACTAGATTTGTTAACCCCACGTTTGACAATAATTGAGACTTGGAGATTCCGTGATTTTCAAAATGTTATTTCAATGATTGAAGGGGGTCAAAAAATTCATTTACATAATCATAAAGCTACCTCAAAGTGTACTTCGAAGAGAGAAAAACATTAATGATAAATGACCGCATTATTGTCACGAACAAAAAATCTTCGTTAACCCTTCGTTTGTCGAGAATTCTGAATTAGCCGTTTCGTGATCTTCAAAATGTTATTTCATCCACAAAATAAGGTGGAAAAATTCTTCAAAAAATCACAGAGCTACCTTAAAGTGTACTTTAATTAATGGCCGAGAGAAAAATTAAATACAAACACCGGTGTTGCTGTTATGAACAAAACCAGATTTGTTAACCCTTCGTTTGACAACAATTCAGACTTGGCCATTCCGCGATCTTCAAAATGTTATTTCATCCACAAAATAAGTTGGAAAAATTCTTCAAAAAATCACAGAGCTACCTTAAAGTGTACTTTAATTAATGGCCGAGAGAAAAATTAAATACAAACACCGGTGTTGCTATTATGAACAAAACCAGGTTTGTTAACCCTTCGTTTGACAACAATTCAGACTTGGCCATTCCGCGATCTTCAAAATGTTATTTCATCCACAAAATAAGGTGGAAAAATTCTTCAAAAAATCACAGAGCTACCTTAAAGTGTACTTCAATTAATGGCCGAGAGAAAAATTAAATACAAACACCGGTATTTTTGTTATGAACAAAACCAGATTTGTTAACCCTTCGTTTGACAACAATTCAGACTTGGCCATTCCGCGATCTTCAAAATGTTATTTCATCCACAAAATAAGGTGGAAAAATTCTTGAAAAAATCACGGAGCTCCCTCAGAGTGTACTTTCATCGATGACGGAGAAAAAAATTCAGCATGTCCTTCCGTGCGGTTATCGTAAGCGAGAAAAGGGCAATGAAAGGTACGCCAAGGGCCTAACATTTTCGAAAAAAAAACCCTCGATGCTTCACATGACTGATACGATTCATTAATTCATAGCCCGCGGCAGCGATCGAGTGACTTTCGCTTCACGAGCCGGATCGGTCGGTTTGTCTGTCGGTCAGCCGAATAGTTATTCAGCCCCGGTGGTCGTTCATTTTCGTAGCGCAGGGAACCCGGCGCTTCACGATGATTCGGCAGAACGTCAAAATTCGTATTAGACGTTGTTAAAGCGCACAGCCCGAACAATTTATATCCACTACAATTTTTATCGTAACCACGAATCTTTAACCCTCGAACCTCCTCTCTTTGAACTACACAGTAACCACTTTAATCCGATAAATTTTGAACTGTTATAATTTTTCTACATTTAAAGAAAGAAAAATCGACAAATGGGCCAAAAAAAGCGTTTAATTTTTTTTCCCGGTAAAAAAAAATGTAAAAAAAATTCCACATGCCATCGCGTGTTGATAACGTTATCGTGATCGTATAAAAAAATCCGCAGTTGCGAATATAGAAAATTGTAGGAGTTACAATTTTTTTAATACGTGTTATCTGCAAAAATGTGTTTAAAAATTTAATTTCTCCTACAATTTTTTAAATTTGAACCTGCCAATTTTTTCACTTGATCGAACAACCGTAATGAACAATCGGTCGGAAGGGATTTCTGCATGCAATTGTTATTGTCAATAAAAATAAAATAAATTCTATTTTATTATTTTTATTAATATTAAAAATAATAATAAAATACAATACTTCAAATTACGTCAAAATTATGGGCGCGTAGTCTGAAAGGATTTCGACTACAATTTTTATCGCAACCACGAATCTTTAACCCACGAACCTCTTCTCTTTGACCCAAATAGTAACAATTTTAATCCGATAAATTTTGAAGTCTCTCAATTTTTCTACATTTTAAGCGAAAAAAATTCGTCAAATTTCGACAAAAAAAAGAATGTTTAATTTTTTTATCGGTTAAAAAAAATTGTACAAAAATTTCCATGCTATCACTTATTCATAACGGTATCGTGATCATGTAAAAAAATCCGCAGTTGCGAATCTAAAAAATTGTAGGAGTTCAATTTTTATTTTAAATACACATTTCCTGAAAAAAAAAAAAAAAAAATCAAAAAATTGCCTTTCTCCTACAATTTTTTATATTCGGACCTGGTAATTTTTTCGCATGACCGAACAACCCTAAAGAACAATCGATCGGAGGGGATTTTTGCATGCAATTTTTATTGTCAAAAAGAAAAATAAAATAAATGCCATTTTATTATTTTTATTAATAATAAAAATATTAATAAAATAAAATACGTAAAATTGCGTGAAAAATTATGCGCGCGGGGTCTCGAAGGAACGACGTTAGGTCATCGGCACACAACTTTATTGGCGCATCCCTCGGTCGAGTGCTCCGGTGAACCTGAGCCTCATCGTCGCGGAAGCGAATAACGTGGCAAGCCTCTCAGGGAATGAGCGAGCGCGAGCACGGGTGAGTCACTTTCCGCGTGGAATGTGTGGGACGCCAGATGAGATTTAATATGTATGCGTGTCGGCGCTTGGCCGCTGTGCTGACCGGGTTCGGAGCGAAAGAGTGGAAGAAACGGAAAGTGGAGGAAGGATCGAATAGGCGAAACGGAAAGTACTCGGAGTGCGATTAAACAGAATATCGCCGTAGTTGCATCGAAGAACATTAATAATTTTTTTTTGCATCTTAATAAATTAATTTTTGTATGTAAAAATTAATTCAATAAATTAATTGTTTATTTATTTGTTACAGGTTAATGTCGTTTTTTTCATTACGTTAGACCAATATTATTATATTTATATTATCAAGTTGTTGTTATTAAAATGCGTGCATATTCATGTATTGTAGACATTTTTATTTTTATTTTTATTTTATTTATTTATTTTATTTTATTTATCGTCTTAATAAATTTGTTTTCGTATTTGGGATGTGCGAATATTCAAAAATTTTAATAATTTATCATGAATTCAATATAAATAATTCGTATCTGAATATTAAAAATATTCGAATAATTAAGAATATTCGAATGATTTTAACAGTCTGAATATTCCAATTAGGTAAACGAATTATTCCAATAATTAGAAATATTAATTTGAGGGCAGAGCTTCAATAAATAACAAAAATAAAATGAAATAAAAATTCTTCATTCAATGCATGCAATTTATGCGCTCAGTTTCATTGTAATCGGCATTTCATCATTCGAATATAAAAAAAAAAAAAATTAATTTAAATTTAAATTAAATTTAAATTAAATTAAATTAAATTAAATTAAATTAAAGTAAATTTTTTAAAAATTAAATTAAATTAAATTAAATTTAACTTAATTTTTCATAAAAATTATTCGAAATATTCGAATTATTCGATTTTTTGAATATTCAATTCGAATTTTGAATTGAATATCAATATTCAATTCAAATCAATCAAATTCAAACGCTATTCGCACACTCCTATTTTATATGTCAAAATTACTTTAATAAATAAATAATTTATTTGTTTAATATATTTTATTACAATTTTTTTTTTTTTTTTTCATTACGTCAGACCAATATTATTTTACTTATATTATCATAATATATTATAATATTATTACGTTAGTGGTGTCAAAAAATATTGAATGTATTGATCGGGTATATCGTTTATTATACGTGAGACTGCATTTCGTTCCGGTCACGTTACGCACGCCGTTGCATTATTGCCCTTTGTACTGCACGGTTCTGTTCATGCGCGGGTTTAAAAATTTATCGAGTCATGGAAATTACTTCACCGAGCAGAATCGTGGTCATTGAGAACTCTCACTCCCTCGAGAGAGAGACTTCACGCTTCGGGATAATTCGATCCAATCGTTCCAAGATGAAAATCCATTGAAAAGAAAAGTTTCACCGATTTAGCGAGATCTTACGTTTCGTCATTCAATCCGTTCGTCAAACTTCCCGCACTCTCGGTTCACTGACTCTTTCGTTTGTACGACAGAAAAAAAAATATTATGATTTTTTTAGACGCTCGTCATGTCCCGTTTGACTTCGGGTCAAAATTGCTTGCAAGTTCAGATGCGGTCCGGAATATTTATTAGAATTAACCCACTTTTAAGGGCGGGGTGAGGTATTAAAATTTCTTTTTTTTTGCTTTTTTTTTATATGAATGTATAATATCTCCAGAATATTGTGTTAAAATTTCAAGACGATCGGAGCAAAATTAACGAAGTTATGAGTATTTGAGCGCAACCCAAAAAAATTGGGTCGCGGCGAAATTTGTTGACCAATTTTTTTTTTTTTCATCAATTTGTTAATAACATTTTGAAATTGTTATTATGCAAAATTAATCTTTTGAGTACCTTTAATATGCATGAATTTTTTTGGATTTTTATACAATCGAGAAGTGTTCTCAAACTTATGTGAAACGAGCGCTAAGCGACCAAACTCTTCGCGTTTTTCAAAGCGTTTTTCCGAAACTTGTCATATTTGAAGTCCGTGTTCACGATAACTCAAAATCTACTGGACCAATCGTTTTGAAATTTTGCACAGTACTTCTTCACATAATTCACCGGGTATTGTCGAGAGCTTTTTTGTTTTTTTTAAATAATTACGAATTTTTCAACAACAAATAAGCCGATTTTTTGTAGCGGAAATCGGTTTTTTGGCTCCCAAGTGCCACGAAAAATTGAAAAATCGAAAAAAAAAATCCTCTCGTCATTACCTCGAGAAACATCTCCTTTAACAAATGCATTTTGATTTTTTTGTTTCCGATGATTCTGTTGCGAATTATGATGAACACCGCAAATCAACTTTTTTTTCGAGGCGCCTCCGGAGATTTATTGTCACTCGCTCAATTTTGAATATTTTGCAATGAAAATTTAGGAAAATGTTGTTCAAATGTTATATTATTATATGGAAATTTACAGAATAAACGAAAACTATCTGTATCGCCAAAAAAAAATCTTAAAAACATGCCTTTTTTTCGCCGAATTAACCTCCCCCCCCCCCCCCCCCCCCCCCCCACCCGTTAAGGTAGTTATCGCGCGATAACGATTTCCATACGAAATCGTTAAAACTTTGCGAATTTGTTATTCAATGCTTCATGAAAACATGTAAATTTTTAAAAAATTATTGACCATCTAGAACGCAAGTTTTTGCGAATTTCGAAAAAGTCCTCATAGACGGCGTTTTCTATCTATCGTGCAAATTTGATTACTTTCTCAATCACCGTAAATAATTCCTTCTTATCCTAGCAAGTCAAGGGACCGTCGTTAACGACTGTCAAGAGACCCAAAAAACGACGGTCGTTCTGTGACATTTTTCGTCTCCAATAACGACCAAAAAAGACCAATTGTGAGGTTGAGCACGGGTCGTTTTTGCGGTCATTGATAAAAAGACGACCCATACTTAATTCAACAATTGGTCTTTATTTCGGTCGTTATTCCGGTCGAAAAATGTCACAAAACGGCCGGTCGTTTTTTGGGTCTTTTGATGGTCGCTTGAGTTGCTAGGGTACGATTTTAATATTTTTTTTTTTTTGTACATTAGTCGGATGTTTAACGATCCTTCTCAAAAAATTATAAGGCAATTTCCAAGGCACCGTCCAGTTACGGAGATAAAAAATAGCATAGATTGTTTTATATTGTTCCTGACGCTGGTACGACGCGCAGCAGTGGGCAGCCCCTCGCCGCGCACACCATGTGACCAATAATTTTGTCATGCGAATAATTTTTTTTAAATTGTTTTACCGGAAAATAAACTATTTGAGAAAAATGACATCTGCCAATGATATCATCGGAGCAACGTTGATAACTTCCATGTCATTAGTAAGTGCCGTAAATTCGTGGAACTGGCGGATAGCATACTGTGTCGGCTTGCACTCGAGTCATATATTAATATTATAATATACATATATTTATAATAATATAAAATAATAGAATTTTTTTAAAAATTGTTTTGACGGTAAATAATCTGAGAAAAATGAAATCTGTCAATGATATCATCGGAGCAACGTTGATAACTTCCATGTCATTAGTAAGTGCCGTAAATTCGTGGAACTGGCAGATAGCATACTGTGTCGGCTTGCACTCGAGTCATATATTAATATTATATAGATATATTTATAATAATTATAATTATATACATATATTTATAGTAATTATAATTATACACATATAATAATAACAATATAAAATAATAGCATTTTTTTTTAAATTGTTTTGACGGTAAATAAACTGAAAAAAATGACATCTGTCAATGATATCATCGGAGCAACGTTGATAATTTCCATGTCATTAGTAACTACCGTAAATTCGTGGAACTGGCAGATAGCATACTGAGTCGGCTTGCACTCGAGTCATATATTAATATTATAATATACATATATTTATAATAATTATAATTATACACATATATTAATAATAATTATAATTATACACATATATTAATAATAATTATAATTACACACATATATTTATAATAATTATAATTACACACATATATTTATAATAATTATAATTATACACAAATAATAATAACAATATAAAATAATAGAATTTTTTAAAACTTGTTTTGATGGTAAATAAACTGAGAAAAATGACATCTGTCAATGATATCATCGGAGCAACGTTGATAACTTCCATGTCATTAGTAAGTGCCGTAAATTCGTGGAACTGGCGGATAGCATACTGTGTCGGCTTGCACTCGAGTCATATATTAATATTATATAGATATATTTATAATAATTATAATTATATACATATATTAATAATAATTATAATTACACACATATAATTATAATAATTATAATTATACACATATAATAATAATAACATAAAATAATCGAATAATTAAAAAAAAATTGTTTTGCCGGAAAATAAACTATTTTAGAAAAATGACATCTGTCAATGATATCATCGGAGCAACGTTGATAACTTCCATGTCATTAGTAAGTGCCGTAAATTCGTGGAACTGGCGGATAGCATACTGTGTCGGCTTGCACTCGAGTCATATATTAATATTATAATATACATATATTTATAATAATTATAATTATACACATATATTAATAATAATTATAATTATACACATATATTAATAATAATAATAATTATACACATATAATTATAATAATTATAATTATACACATATAATTATAATAATTATAATTATACACATATAATAATAATAACATAAAATAATCGAATAATAAAAAAAAAATTGTTTTGCCGGAAAATAAACTATTTTAGAAAAATGACATCTGTCAATGATATCATCGGAGCAACGTTGATAATTTCCATGTCATTAGTAAGTGCCGTAAATTCGTGGAACTGGCGGATAGCATACTGTGTCGGCTTGCACACTCGAGGCGTGCAGATATTAGAATACCAGCGACGAATCAAACTCGCCCATTAAGGCAGCGTCGGCAGCAGCGATACAGAAGCTAGCAAAGCGGCGGCGCGGCACGCTTCTATAATTCTATGTATATTTTTTTTATAGCAAAAACCGGGGAGCGAGCGAACGGCGCGTTATGGGTTTCGCGCGATCTCGCGGAAAACGCGAAACAGACGAGATTGCAAGAGTCAGCTCGGAAAACAGAAGCGGCATTAGTGGGGGACCATTGCCGGGATACGAGAGTCCCGTCGCCGCTGCGACCGGCCTTACATACTTGCCAGCCGCGTGAGAGAGTTCCTTCGAGAATTGCGACATCAAAGACTCTCGCACTTTTCTACGAGTCGAATAAATTATAGCTATGCGAGAGAGAGTCCGATTCTCTCTCGTGGCGGCGACCGCTGGCTTTCCCCTCGGCCATTTTTATTTCACTTTTCGGAAAAACTCGGACTCGGCGCAAATGTTTCTAACGAAAGTTGAATAACAGGGGGTGTGCGAGTAGCGTTTGAATTTAATTTAATTGAATATTGATACTCAATTCGAGATTTGAATTGAATTTCAAGAAATTCGAATAATTTGAATATTTATGAATAATTTGAATGTTTAGGAATAATTTGAATATTTAGGAATAATTTGAATATTTAGGAATAATTTGAAGATTTATGAATAATTTGAAGATTTATGAATAATTTGAAGATTTATGAATAATTTGAAGATTTATGAATAATTTGAATATTTATGAATAATTTGAATATTTATGAATAATTTGAATATTTATGAATAATTTGAATATTTATGAATAATTTGAATATTTATGAATAATTTGAATATTTATGAATAATTTGAATATTTATGAATAATTTGAATATTTATGAATAATTTGAATATTTATGAATAATTTGAATATTTATGAATAATTTGAATATTTATGAATAATTTGAATATTTATGAATAATTTGAATATTTATGAATAATTTGAATATTTATTAATAATTTGAAGATTTATTAATAATTTGAAGATTTATTAATCATTTGAAGATTTATTAATAATTTGAAGATTTATTAATAATTTGAAGATTTATTAATAATTTGAAGATTTATGAATAATTTGAAAAAACTCGGACTCGGCGCAAATATTTCTAACGAAATTTGATTACCAGAGGGTGTGCGAGTAGCGTTTGAATTTCATTGAATTGAATATTGATACTCAATTCAAGATTTGAATTGAGTTTTAAGAAATTCGGATAATTTGAATATTTATGAATAATTTGAATATTTATGAATAATTTGAATATTTATGAATAATTTGAATATTTAGGAATAATTTGAATATTTAGGAATAATTTGAATATTTAGGAATAATTTGAATATTTAGGAATAATTTGAATATTTAGGAATAATTCGAACAAATTCGAATATTTCGAATAATTTTTATGAATTAAATATTCGAGTGATGAAATTCCGATTACAATGAAACTGAGCACGTAAATTGCATTCGTTGAATGAATATTTTTTATTATTACAAAGCTGAAGAATTTACGCTCGGTTGCAAGTTATTCCCTTTTTCGAAGCTTAAACGTGTACCACAAATTCTGTTACAAATCAATTCGCGTTGTTTATCGCGAATTGATCGAATGGAATTCCATCCATCCCGTCCGGCCTAACCCTACAGTCCTAATGTGGAGAAGACGCAAAAGTATTTTGTATTTTGTAAAGTATTTGGGTACTTATATTACATATTTAAAGTACCTGATATACATCAAGTATTTAAAATACTGCCCAGCTCTGCCCTCGAATCAATATTTCGAATTATCGGAATATTTACAATATCAAAATCATTCGAATATTCATAATTATTCAAATACATTGAAGTATTCAAATTATTCGAATTATTCAAATACATTGAAGTATTCAAATTATTCGAATTATTCAAATTATTCGAATTATTCAAATTATTCGAATTATTCGAATTATTCGAATTATTCAAATTATTCAAATTATTCGAATTATTCGAATTATTCGAATTATTCGAATTATTCGAATTATTCGAATTATTCGAATTATTCGAATTATTCGAATTATTCGAATTATTCGAATTATTCGAATTATTCGAATTATTCGAATTATTCGAATTATTCGAATTATTCGAATTATTCGAATTATTCGAATTATTCGAATTATTCGAATTATTCGAATTATTCGAATTATTCGAATTATTCGAATTATTCGAATTATTCGAATTATTCGAATTATTCGAATTATTCGAATTATTCAAATTATTCGAATTATTCAAATTATTCGAATTATTCAAATTATTCGAATTATTCAAATTATTCGAATTATTACCGTATTTTGAATATTAAAATACGAATTACTTCAATTCAATACGAATTATATTCAATTCATGATAAATGATTCAATTTTTTTAATATTCGCAAATCCCTATTGAATTCCAAATACATGGTCTGGGATGATGATACGTGATATGTGATACATGGTTTCGGATTTATCGACGATTTACGTAATGATCAATTAAATGTTTAATCTTAAACATTTGTTGCCAAAGATGCATAACATTTTCCTGAAAGAAACGCTTCCAGACTTGCGAAAAACAATTTTGATGACTGACAAATTTGATCCCCCTGACAACGTAAGCGTAACAAATTGTTTCGACGAATCCGAAATGTGCGAACCCCTTCCATACACAGACCGATGTAATCTCATTGTATGGACATTCGAGAAGAAACGCCAGAACACATTTGTGTCCCATCGCTCACTTTTCGCTGTCGTTTCCCCACTTCGACGGATAAATCGCAAGGGGTCGCCGAATGAAAATTCAACCCTTTCTGCAGCTGATCGTTGTCAACAACACCCCATCCCCCCCCCCCCCCCCCCTATCGTCCAATCGTTAAATCCAGTCATATTTTGCCCCGAAGAAGGAAACAGGGTGAGGCCCGACAAATAATCTCCGATGTCATTGGCGGCTCGTAAAATTATTTTTCTCGATGTCGGGAATTCCCGGTAAGCCCGATTGTGAATAATCGGAAGGATGCGCCGCGTTTATGCACACTCCGCGACGGTAAACATCGATATCAATCTCAGCGCCCGACGCGCCGCGCGGAAGTTTCCGCAAAACTCTCGATGCGAATGGGGAAAAAAAAAATAAAATAAAAATAAACGCAGAAATTCCACGCAAAACAGTTACGCCGGTATGGTAATAATGATAATAATAGTTCGAGTGCAGAGTCGGAAAAATTGTGCATAGCAATATGATTGAAGCAAGAGCGTGCGGAGCGGCGGATAATGCAACGGTGCCGGGCCGTGCGGATTTTTGCTCCTTGCTCGGGAGGATCGGCGAGCTCGTGTGCCGACTCATTCCGCGGAGCCCGCGCACATTTTTACACGCTTATCGTTTGCCCGATCTCAAACGGAAGCAGAACTCGATAGGCGACGCGCTCGCCTATTTGCATGCCGGGAATAATAGAATTTCTCATGATTCGCCGGAAACGAATAAGATAAGAGCTCTCGGGGATTTCAATGATATGCGATTGTCATGACAGAAATCCGAGGTTTTTTTGCATAGGCGATGTATTTTCTGTTTGTGTGCTGATCTGAATTTTTATGACAATTTTATTTATTTTTATTTATAAAGACAAGTGAGGGGAAAGATTGAAGTCTTTTGGTTTTTGTCGATTAGGAGGGATTCATGTTTTGTTGGAAATATGGGTGGAAAAAATCTGGAAAATATGTCAAAGAGAGGTTTTGACTCGGTGAATATGTGGTTAAAATTTCGTAATGATTCACTGCGCCGCGTAGAAGATACGTTGTTTTGAAGCGGATGAAGGAATGGCGTGGCGTTTCCGAAAAACTTTTCGAAGATTAAAATTAATTATTCTATTGGAAATAAGATTGGAAAAAATCTGAAAAAAATGTCAAGTAGACGTTTTGATTCTGTGAATATGTGGTAAAAATTTCGTAATGATTCACTAAGCCGCGTAGAAGATACGTTGTTTTGAAGCGGGTGAAGGAATAGCGTGGCGTTTCCGAAAAACTTTTCGAAGATTAAAATTAATTATTCTATTGGAAATAAGATTGGAAAAAATCTGAAAAAAATGTCAAGCAGACGTTTTGACTCTGTGAATATGTGGTAAAAATTTCGTAATGATTCACTGAGCCGCTTAAAAGATACGTCGTTTTGAAGCTGATGAAGGGATGGCGTGGCGTATCCGAAAACTTTTCGAAGATTAAAATTAAATATTGTATTGGAAATAAGGTTGGAAGAAATCTGAAAAAAATCTGAAACATTCATGTTGGTTCTCTCAATGAGTGGTTAAAATTTTGTAATTTTTCGCAGCGCTGTTTAAGAGACACAGCCTTTTGAATGAGAAATCAATAAAAATAAATAAGAAAACGAGAATTATAAGGCAAAGAATCATAATCGGATAGAAGAATCGCAACCGACGGTACGATTGTTCTCTCGAAGACGGAAGCGTACCAGGCAGTAAACCATAATAAATTTTTATTATTAATGCCAGTCATGGAAAACGATATTAAAAATGATTTTTTGTTCTTGTTTTATCTCCAACTACTTTGAATTTTTGTACAATTCCATTCCCATTATACTACTGGCATTTTCGTGACGTAACAATGACAATGTCTCGCGGCAACGATCGGAGATATGCCTGCGAGAGAGCCGAGCGAACGCACGGTACTGTCGGACGCGGCATTGAGAAAAAAATCTACCGGAGGCTTTGATTAAAATTTTCGACCAATTGTCTCGGCGAGAAGGTCAACGTTTATTCAATTAAAGAAATATAATTATTTCCCGTACATACATTTTGCTACAATGTGTCTGACATTTGTGCCTCAAATATTGTTATTTCAAATTGTAATCAGTCAATTAATTTTTTTATTTCTTTTCGTTTTTGATCAATTTTTAGTTAAGTAAACTATCTGGCTTCAATAAACAATAATTTCAATAATGACGACAATAATGACGTGACACACGTTTCGGTAATCGATTAATTAAATTTTACACACGATTTTCCCGGAGATAAATCCTCAAATTGTCAAAAATCTGTAAAATCTATATTTCGCACTCTCGTCTTCAACGCTACGTAACTTCACAAAAAATCAATATTTCTTGGCTTCTTTGTAGTGAAATCGATACGCCAGAATATCACGGATAAATATATCGAGGTGCCATCCGGATGTAAGAACAGCACAATAATTGCAGGCTCCGAAATGCAAACCCACTGAATTTTATTAATCAACAAATCAATATAAAATAAAAAATAAAAAATTTACGTAATCGATTAATTAAATTTTACACAAGATTTTCCCGGAGATAAATCCTCAAATAGTCAAAAATCTGTAAAATCTATATTTCGCACTCTCGTCTTCAACACCACGTAACTTCACAAAAAATCAATATTTCTTGGCTTCTTTGTAGTGAAATCGATACGCCAGAATATCACGGATAAATATATCGAGGTGCCATCCGGATGTAAGAAAAGCACAATAATTACACGCTCCGAAATGCAAACCCACTGAATTTTATTAATCAACAAATCAATATAAAATAAAAAATAAAAAAATTACGTAATCGATTAATTAAATTTTATACAAGATTTTCCCGGAGATAAATCCTCAAATTGTCAAAAATCTGTAAAATCTATATTTCGCACTCTCGTCTTCAACGCTACGTAACTTCACAAAAAATCAATATTTCTTGGCTTCTTTGTAGTGAAATCGATACGCCAGAATGTCACGGATAAATATATCGAGGTGCCATGCGGATGTAAGAAAAGCACAATAATTACACGCTCCGAAATGCAAACCCACTGAATTTTATTAATCAACAAATCAATATAAAATAAAAAATTTACGTAAGGAAACATTTTCACCGACCAGATTCAGCGCATAATTACTCAAAATTGCATACTCGTATGTAAAAAAAAAAAAAAAAAATCGAATGGAATGAAGAAAAGTAGCGAGTCTCATAATCCGTTCACAGCAACGCAATTTCAACACCAGCAAAATTCAATTACATGCATATGTTTCAATTACCGACAATTAAAAGGGCGTAACTTATGTAAATTCCCATGGATCTTACGCCCTTTTGATTCTTAACAGTCGATCTTTATTTTAATGTATAGATGCGAGTGTGTGTGCAGAATGAGAAGGCATATTACACTATTCTTTATCAAAACCGCTCATCGTGAGCCTCGGCCTGTGTGCATCCGGATTCAAATTACGCCTCGCTATTCTTGCGCTCTTATGTTTATTTATCCAGTTATTAAAATTACATTAAGGCCGAGGAGCCGGTTAAAAAGCCGGGCATATGCCTCAATTATGCGGCGATCTGGAGCACGCATACGGAGGCCGCTCCACTCGAGGATACCCTCGGAAGTTTAAAACGAAGACGAGAGAGAGGAAGTGGCGCAGTAAGCACAGAAATGAATGTGGCGACGAGTGGGGCAAAATGGAACCGCGGGGCAAAAAAATACTACTTTTACAAATTTTTCGCGGAAAACAAAAAAAATATCCGACCTCGAATGGAAAACAATTGTCCGTTTTGCCCCGAGGCAAGGAAAAAATTTGAAAAAATTCTCAAAGAGACTCATCGAGGCCCCGAACGTGTGGTAAAAATTTCGTAACGTTTCACATCGCCGTTTGAAAGATGCGGCGTTTTGAAGCCGGTTCAGGTACGATGCAGCATATGCAAAACTTTTGCAAAGACAAAGATGAAATATTGCATAGGAAATAATGTTGAAAAAAAATCGAAAAAAATCTCAAACAGTCGTGTTGGTTCTCCGAGTAAGTGGTAAAAATTTCATAATTATTTACAAAGCCTCTCAGGAATTACGGTATTTAGAAGCAGGTTCAAGTATGATAAGGCATATGGAAAACTTTCGCAAAGATAAAAATGAAATATTACATAGGAAATGATGTTGAAAAAAATCTGAAAAAAATCTCAAACAGTCGTGTTGGTTCTCCGAGTAAGTGGTAAAAATTTCATAAATATTTACAAAGCCTCTCAGGAATTACGGTATTTAGAAGCCGGTTCAAGTACGATGCGGCATATGGAAAACTTTTGCGAAGATAAAAATGAAATACAACATAGGAAATAATATCGAAAAAAATTCGAAAAAAATCTCAAACAGTCGTGTAGATTCTCCAAGTAAGTGGTAAAAATTTCATAATTATTTGCAAAACCTCTTAAGAGATACGTCGTTTTGAAGCGCCTTTGAGAAACAAAAAAATTGAAGTATCGAATGAAAAATTGATAAAAAAAATCGAGAAACACGTTAAAAAAAATTATACCCGGAGTTGCGTCTGTTCCACAAGAGACCCGAGTGTGCCAGGCAGTAAACACGACCGAGAATTTTGTTTTTAAAGGCAGCCACCCAAAGCGGCATGAAAACTACGTTTTCGTTGTTTCATTTTGCCCCGTTTCTCTGTAAATCCAACGAGATAAGTATTTATGTGTCTATGTGTCATAAAAGAGGGAAATTGAGAGCGTGTGCGTGGAGGACGATTATGTGTGTACCGTTCTCCGGATGACTGTATCGAAGCGAACGGCGAGACGCTCGGCAGACCGCGAGACGACGAGGAAAGTGATATCCGGAATGGAGGGCACGACTCTAAATTAATATTCGTCGCTCCGATCCTCCACCTCGATTGCGTACAGTAACTCGGTTGAATTTTGTCGAAAAAGGTAAAGCGTAACGGCGCGGCGGTTCTTAACGAGAACTTAATCGTCGCGTGACACGAAATTCAATCTAACGACAATTGCGCGGGAAAATTGTCGAGCTATAAATAGTTAATGCGCTGTCTTGCGGCAACTCTTGTTTACACGGTCTTGGATACTTCCGTATAATGGTCGAACGTTATGATGGCTTTTTTTTTAATTTTTTTAATTTTTAAATTTCTTGCGAGAGTTTCGTCGGGTAACTCGAAACTCATTCGAATGACATGTACTGTATTTTTTTTATATAGGACACGATAGGTACCTCAATTTTTTTTTTTTTTTTTTTTGAGTTTTGATCGGGAAAGAACTTTATGGCATTTTATGGAAATACCGATTCAACAATAAGGCATTGAAGTTAGCGACGATGAAACTATTAATAGATGTCATTTTTAGTCTAAAGTTGCTTTCCTAGCGAGCCGGTAATATAATATAATATAATATAATATGATATAATATAATATAATATAATATAATATAATATAATATAATATAATATAATATAATATAATATAATATAATATAATGTAATATAATATAATATAATATAATATAATATAATATAATATAATATAATATAATATAATATAATATAATATAATATAATATAATTAGGGGTGCGCGAATAGCGTTTGAATTGAATTGAATTAGATATTAAAAGATTTTAATAATTTAAAAAAATCTGATATTTCGAATAATGTTGATGAATTAAATATTCGAATGATGAAATTCTGATTACAATGAAATTGAGCACATAAATTGCATTCGCGGAATGAAGAATTTTTATTATCTTTGTAAAATATCTTTTTTTTTTGCATTTACGCTGATCACGAATCGATCACTTATTTTAATAAGAACACAAAAATTAAACGAAAAACTAGCCGCTGAATCTTTTTTTAAATTAAATATCCACTGTTAATTTTTTTATCCGCTTTTCTTTCGTTGGTTGTTGTTTTAATCATTTTTATTTATATTATCTATTTATTTTTACATAATTGTGAGCAATTTCATTTCTTGGATTTATACTTATTTATTATTATTGTTATTATTATCATTATTATTATTATTATCGTTATTATTATCATTATTATCATTATTATTATTATTATTATTATTATTATTATTATTATTATTATTATTATTATTATTATTATTATTATTATTATTATTATTATTATTATTATTATTATTATTATTATTATTATTATTATTATTATTATTATTATTATTATTATTATTATTATTATTATTATTATTATTATTATTATTATTATTATTATTATTATTATTATTATTATTATTATTATTATTTTAACGCAATGCTCGGTGAAGGATTTTGAGTGTCGAACACGAGCCAACTAATTTGCCTGCTCCGCGAGGGTAATTTAGTTGGGTTTACGGAGCAGTAAAGTTCGTGACTGCGCGGTGCTTGAACCACGCGTAATTTGATGGTATTTGTATCGCGCGAGTCTCCGAAACAGCGTCCTGAAAGGAGCTGATTCATAAGCGCGAAATTTGGCTCCCGAGCGATCTCGGAGTTCCTTCGTTAAGCTTCGTCATCGTTGGGATCGTTACGCAAGCTGCCGCTACTCAGCGTCGTGTTAACCCGTTCAGCTCTCGGACCTGACAGATCTCTGTAATGCGTTCTTTCAAAATTACATGGAGCAAAGGAATCGGAGAATGCACACGCTTAATGAAGAGAAATAAAATTATGAGGGAAATTTTCATTCACGATACTTTGTACAGTTCGATGCTGATAAAAATTTTCCTTCATAATGATATTTTTGGCAATCGTTTTGTGATAAAAATTATAACTGATAATTATTTTTTGGCCACTGATTTATGGTAAAAATTTTTCTATCTAATGATATTTTGACAATCGATTTATGATAAAAATTATCACTGATAATTTTTTTTGGCAATTGATTTGCTATAAAATTTTCTGTTGAGGGAAATTTTCATTCACGATACTTTGCACAGTTCGATGCTGATAAAAATTTTCCTTCATAATGATATTTTTGGCAATCGTTTTGTGATAAAAATTATAACTGATAATTATTTTTCGGCCATTGATTTATGGTAAAAATTTTTTTTCCTAATGATATTTTGACAATCGATTTATGATAAAAATTATCACTGATAATTTTTTTTGGCAATTGATTTGTGATAACATTTTCTGTTGATGACGATATTTTTATAATTGATTTATGATAAAAATTATTTAAATTATTGGAGTTTGCACATGTTTAATGACGAAAAATCAAATGATGAGGATCATTTTCATTCACGATACTTTGTACAGTTTGATGAAGATAAAGATTTTCCTTCATGATGATATTTTGACAATCGAATTGTGATAACAGTTATCACTGATAATGCTTTTTTGGCAATTGATTTAGGGTAAACATTTTCGTTGATAACGATTTTTTGACAATTGATTTATGATCGAAATTTTCGTTGTTGATGATATTTTGCGAATTGATTTC